>VDFB02109661.1:83546-104520 GCA_007258455.2 Sequoia sempervirens
TTGCTTGAGAGAGAAATATATGCTGCGCCTACCTTGCCCTCAATATTACTCTTTTGGTATTTGTTCATGTGTCTTCACTATTGCAATTAATTGTTATGCCACATAGAATTTCAAGAGATTGTAGTGGTGAATTCTTTCCTTAGTTTAGATAAATCTGTTTGAACATCTTTATCATTGAGATCAATTGTTATGCCACATAGGGTTTCAAGAGATTGAGGTGATAAATCTGTTTTGTGTCTATTTACCATTGTGATCAATCGTTATGCCACATAGGGTTTCGAGAAGTTACAGTGATAAATCTGTTTTGTGAATCTTTATCAATATAATCAAAGGTTATGCCACATAGGGTTTCGTGAGATTGTAATGATAAAGGCTGTTTTGTGAAGACTTTGCTATTTCAATCAAGTGTTATGCCACACAGGGTTCCATAAGATCGTCTTGGTAAATTCTTAAATCTGTTTTGTGCCCAATAAGCTGGTTTAGATTGAGATGATAGTTGCGCCACCTTGCCCTCAAGTAGAGAATCTAAACCCGTTTATCGTCAGTTAGTCAAACCTTGCTCCGTTTCCTCTCGCTCTGTTTTCCTGAGGAGATTGGATAGATTAAATTTAAGTTGTAGTTAGTAGATCTGCAAAACCAGAGAAAACTCAGCTTCAACGTATAGGTTCTTTCAAGAAAGCCTTGTGCCTCTACAGCTGAAACAAAAAGACAGGACATAGTTTAGCTTATTTTCCTTTGCAAGTATTTTTGTCAAAGCACAACGAGGGAGCTTCCCCTCCTAATTTGAAGAGCACTCATTGTGTAGTGTACATAGGCTGTTCATAACAACTTCTACTCCAGAGGTGTTAGTTGTTACGCCAACAAAGTATGAGAGAATTGAGCTTGAGAAAATGAAGGAATGAGTTAGAGAATGTAAGAGAGTGAAAAGATGAGCTTGAATGGATAAAATGGAGGCAAGGAGTTGTTTTTCGTCGGTCAAGACCCAATAGAGAATGTTACATTCATGACCAACCATGAAACGTAATGCTTATGTGGATCCTAAAGGCAGGAATCCGTCAGGATGATAGCGCGACGAGCAGATGTCCACATGGCGCACATGCGTCCTCAAAAAATATTCCTCCACTGATGCAAAAAGACAAGGACACATGGGAAGATCAAGAAGACGATGGCGGGTTTATGCATCATCGTACTTGTAATTCTAAAGTAAGGGTAAATAAATGGGAAAGTTGCTTAGGGTGCAAATTTACACCATTACATTTTTCCCCCACTTTAGCGAGCATACATGCTAGTGCGTATGTGAGCTAAAGTAGAAAGAGGTTGAAGAGAATATACCAATATCGTTGAGGAAGTAGATCTTTGATCTGGCGTACCTAGACATGAAAGAGAGAGCTCCACCAAGATGCGAAGATGACACGGGTCTCCAATCCTATGAAGCTAGTTGCGACCTCACCACAAACATGTTAGGTTGCAAATAAAACATGTTACTCTACAAGACGATAGATGAAAGTAAATGAAAAGACACAATGTTACCTTCCTTGCTATAAGCACTCAAGGCCGATAGAGGAAGGGAGAGGATGGTGACACCACGCCAAGGAGATAGAACTTAGTAAGATTGTAACGACGATGGTGTTGAAGCAAGAAGGCACTATAGAGACCAAGTAGAAAGATGGTAGTAGCAAGATAGAGCTATCAGAAAGAAAGAATGATCAAGAAATATGAGAGAATTGAGCTTGAGAGAATGAAGGAATGAGTTAGAGAATGTAAGAGAGTGAAAAGATGAGATTGAATGGATAAAATGGAGGCAAGGAGTCATTTTTTGTCGGTCAAGACCCAACAATGTTACATTCAACTGACCAGGAAACGTAACGATTCTATGGATCCTAGAGGTAGGAATCAGTCAGGATGGCAGCATGGCGTGCGGATGTCCACACGCCACGCACACGTCCCCGACAAATATTCCTCCACCAATGCAAAAAGACAAGGACACATGGGAAGATTAGGAAGACGGCGATAGGTTTATGCATCATTGTACTTGTAATTCTAAAGGGTAAATAAATGGGAAATTTTCCTAGTATGCAAATTTACGCCATTACACATATCCATGTGTTATCCTGCCGCTTTCAAGTTAAAGTTTATCATGTCTTTTATGTATCAGTTTTAACTTAAGTTTTGCCAAACTTTGTCAACTCCCATAGAGGTATTCAAAACTTTGTCGTAACTCGACGAGGTTTTCACAACCTAGTCTAAAGCCGATAAATAAGTAAAACAAGTTATGCATTTAATTGGAATTGGAGAAATTGCAAGCATTTCAGAGCTTTTCAAAGGTTTCAAAACCTTTGTTGAATTTTGACAAAGTTTCAGAAACCTCATCAACTTCTAACTGAGTATTCACAACTAATCCCAAAGCTCACACAATTGGAGAATTTTGGTTTCGATATGCATTTTTGAGAAGATTTGAAGAATTTTAAAATAATGGAAAAGATTTTCGAAATTTCCTTGAGGTTTCAAAACCTTCGTCGGAGCCTGATGAAGTTTCCACAACCTCAATTAAGGCTGATGGAGTTACTTTTATAAGACTATATTCTTCTGGGGGCGGTCTTAATAAAGTCTTGCGGGTGATTGTACATGTTTCAGAACCTTTGTTGGAGTTTGATGAGGTTTTCAAAACCAATGATTTTTTCTTGACACATTCTCATAGCCATTCTTTTTCAAACTTTCAAAAGTGTCAGAAGAAAATGTTGGACAAGAAAGCTTACACATGCCAAATTTAAGGCACACCATTAATGCTCATTCCTCGAATTAAAAGGTCTAAGTTATAAATACGTTGTTAAGATCCATTTCAATAAGTAATCGATAGTGAAATGTTGAAGGAAGGGGAAAACATGAGGCTCACTATATTGAATGTTATCGTGACGATTATTGCAAACAAAGTAAAGAGAATTCCACAAGTCAAAAATCTCAAAACTACCTCTTGGTTGTTAAATGACCTCTCCTTGGGGAAAATGTATGTTGAGGTTGCTCATCCCTCTGTGCAAAAAGATGCAAGTCAAATGACTGAAAGATTTCAACATCACAAGAATTAATTTGGGAACCTCTACTAGGGATGGAGATATCCAAAATTTCCAAGTATTAGCTACAAGACTTGTAGAGAGGACAAAGAAAGACAAACAGAGTAAA
Organism: Sequoia sempervirens; assembly: GCA_007258455.2. Lineage (NCBI taxonomy): Eukaryota > Viridiplantae > Streptophyta > Pinopsida > Cupressales > Cupressaceae > Sequoia > Sequoia sempervirens. Next base: position 86,724 of record VDFB02109661.1, read on the forward strand.
GATCAGCTAAAGCAACAGGTTAATGCTCTTACTAGTTGTTTGAAATCCTTTGTTGATTTCTCTTCCTATCCCACTGGCCAAATTGATGTGGCTTTTGATCCCCAAATCTGATAGTGGGAAATAAATGATTGATCAAATTCAATTTATAAGCCTTATGCTAAAGCTACATAAGATTGGATTAAGGATATTATGGTAAGAGGAGCAAAATTCATCATTGGTATGAAAAAGATTTGTGTAAACATCGAGTCGTTTCAGATATTTAATCTGTTCAAGTTTCAAAATTATCTTTGGTTGATAAGTTCATCAATTTATGCTTTTTGGAATTCGATTAATTGTGTCCCAATTGTTTTCTCACAAATTAAATCATACTCAATAAAAATTCATTGGTAACATTCATAAATCTTTGTTGTTTCAAGTATTTTAGCCTTTTCTGCTTTTTGGTTAAAAGCATACCCCTATTGAAGTTTAATTTACAAAAAATAACATATTTTCTTATAAGAGGAGGGAGCTGTACCTCATAAAATTCAGAGGGAAATTAGAAATAATTTACCTAACTGTTGGTTATTGATTGTTTCTACCATTGGGCAATAGAGTAAGGATCAAGAATTTTAGATAGTGAATAATCCATTAACTAATAGTTTGAAAATGAAGTTATCAAGTATGCCACTTTACACTTGGAGGGGGGTGTAGACGAATGGTGGTGCCATGGGTTTTTGACATAGGGCCATAGTGTCATTAAATCCTATGTAGAATTTAGCAAGAGACTTAAAGATACATTTGACAGGAAGGATCTAGAGTTGCACTTCCGAGAGTTAGCACAATTGAAATAGCATGGTGCAATTGATGCTTATGTATCGGAATTTGAAAGGCTTTCAATTATGGTAGTTGATATTTTAGAGAAGATGTTGATAGTATTTTTTATTGAAGGGTTGATAGAACCCCTGCGTGGATGGGTAAAAGAATTTAACCCACCTACTCTAAATGATGCAATAGGAAGAGCACAAAAAATGAAGTTTTCTATTCCTAAAAATAAATTTAATTAAGAGGATTCACATACAAGACAACAAAAGAAACCCTTTCAAAAAGAAGAGTCTCATATTCAACCTCAAAGGAGCCTACCATCCAAAACAAGCAAGGAAGAAGAATCCAAGTAAGAACTTAGAAGGAAAAAACTATGTTTCCAATGCAAGGAACCTTGGATTCTAGGTCATAGATGCCTTGGAAAGGGAAAGATACATTGCGTCGAGATAGTTTTAGGAGAGGAAGAAACTATAGATCCAACAAGTTTTAGAAAGAATCAAGATCAACTTTTGGATCTTGAGGATAATGATACCAAAGGAGGTACACTTGCTTCTCTTTTTGGTGCACCAATGTATAATCCCTTTAGATTCCAAGGAGTGTTATGTGGATACGGGGTCATAGTACTTCTTGATGGTGGAGATACTCACAATTACATTGATGAGGGCTTAGTGGTTAAAAGGAACCTACATGTTGAAAAATTTGAAGGCTTTGATGTTATATTAGCTGATGGGTTTATCATCCCTTGCAAGAAGAAGATTAGTAAACTCAATTCCTTGTAGGCGAGCAGACAATTTGTTAGAATTTTTATGTTATTGGCCTAGGTGGGACTGACTTAGTTCTTGGAGTCCATTGGTTATATTCTCTTGGCAAAATTTCTCAAAATTATCAGACCTTGGAGTTAAGTTTCCAACATGAGGGGAAAGAGGTGACATTTAAGGGAATCCTTCACACTACCTCATCAAATTTTAGCTAAAAGAATGGAAGCTCTTAGCTCCAAATGTTCATTCATAGCCTTGGGTTAGAAGATAACTTCTCATAGGCAAAGTATAGGAAATGAATTTGTCGAGGATGTTAGTGGTTTGTTTTTGGATCAAGTACAGGATAGCCGATTTCCACATGGTCATGGCCATCAATTAGGGACTCTGAAAGTAAAAACAAAAAATATTTTGATGGGTTTTTCAGTGTTCATCAGAGTGGTGCAGCGGAAACAAGGTAGAGCAAAGCGAATGTATGGGAAATTTGTTGCATACTAGCAAAAGATTGCTGAAATTTTAGCTAGATGTTCGAAGAATATTCCATTTGCAAGTGTGATGCAGAATAGCACATCAAACAAGAAGATTCACAAACCTCTTAGGCTAATTTGGGATTTTGATATCTTAGAGAATTTTATCTTGGTTTAATTAGTGATTGAGTGGAGATTGCTTGAGGACAAGCAATCGTTTGGAAGGGAGGATTGTCATGTCCCCTTTTTAAACAATCAAAATAACTTAATAATTTAATTTAAGTTGCGTGCAAGTTAATTTGATTTATTAAAACTTGTATTTTATTATTTAAATTAACAAAGCTCTTCAAAATGATATATAAAGTGATTTTTGTAAAAATGACACTTTGGGGACTTGAGTGGAAAATAAAAGAAAAAAGAAAAGAAAATAAATTAATTTTCGCTCAAAAAAATATAAAAGAAGGTTTTGAGAAGAGAAAGAATTATTCAGAACATTTTATTGAACCCTATTTTCATTGTTAGATTTGTTCAATCTCAAACACCTTAGATGAAGCCTTAAGATAAGATTGGTTTTAGAAGTGAAAGATCTTCCCTAGCCAATTCTGTGTGATTCACTTAGAGTCACGGATCATGCTAAAAGGATACAATTTTGAGATTTGTTTTGTTGAAGCAGAATAATCATATTCGTATTGTGTTGTAACGTAAATTTATTGTGATTTGTAAACAAACAATAGATTTCTGGAGATTGTGTGTTTTAATTTGGCTGGAGCATTGTGGTTAGGATTTCTGAGTTTTTAATAGTTGGTCACCCTATATTGTGGTCACTTCTTTGAGGGTTTTGAAAATATTCTGTGAATTCCCTAGCCACACCAATGAAGATGGCTTAGTTTTGATATTGTAAAAGCGGTGTAGCAGTCTTTGGAGCTGTTGTTGAAGGTAATACCTCAAGGAAGATAAATCAGAGATAGAGGCATAGCGTGAGATTTCTATTGGAGGAACATTTTGATGTAAGGGTTTGTGGGTCAAACATTCCAGCCGACCCTCTTCTTGTGTGGAAGAAGGATTTTGAATTTTGAGAAGACTTTGTTATACATGCCTGTAGCTTCTGCTAGTTGGCCGCCCAAGGCAATAATGTTCTGTTCTGTGTGCAAGGCGTGAGGAATCTAATGACATTCGCTGCCCAGATTTGAGTACTCAGAAACTTATTCATCAGCAACTCTTTTCTAGCAGACTTGTGTTCATTTCTGAGTATGTTACAGTGATCTGAGGAGTGGGTAGAACTGAGCAATCAGCTACAGCAGTTTTGGGACAATTACAATCAGTAAAGAGGAATTTCTGAGCAGTACAGACATCACAGCAACCTTATTAGGTTAGAAAATTGTTTGTTTGTGGTCTGAAACAATACATACATATCTGATTTGTACTCAACCGTGTAAATGATAAATTGATAACCAGTTTCATAATTTGATATATGATATCTATAAAAGTTAAAATACTTATTATGATTGAATATCAGTTGATGAATTTTGATCTTCATTCTTATCAAACACTGGCAAATAGTTCATTTATCTTTTGGTAATTCATCACATCATTGTGGAAATACACACATATTCAGCTATCCCACCAATTGTTTGACGAAATGCCCATGTGCTTAAATTGAGGAAATTGCAAGTTTATTTGAGAAATTTTGATAAGCACAATACAATGATATCAGCACATGCATGATTATTTATGACAATTGCAAAATTTTAGAAAATATTCCACGTGGGATATTACAGTTGCCCACATGGGGGATGTGAAAGATCACTCCAAGCATATAGACATTTGGTACCATTTCCCTAAGACAGATTACAGACAAGAGCAGTGGTTCTTAAGTATGTTACGTCAGATTTGCATGTTGTAGATACTTTGAGAAAGAGGCCTTAGCAAAAGGGAAGTCTGAGAGACTGGGTTTGATGAGAAGTGAGAACGCATTCCTTATAAAAAGGAGTGCTAGTTTTTCTATAGCTGTTGCTTGGCAGCTGTTCTGCATTCATATGTTTTCCCTATGTTTAGTTGGGCACCGATCTCTTCTGCTTTTTCTTAAGAGCATGTAGTTTGCATTTGTTTGAGAGAAGCTGCTATTCTTATTTTAGAACAAGGCACTTTTCTGCTTTAATTTTTTATTTTTTCTCCTAGCCTACGTGCACCATTAAGATGGGGATGTTCATTGTCTCTTTTTTAATAAAAGCGATCTAAGACACACAACTGAAATAAGAGATAGAGACAACAGACATAAATTGCATATTTGAGTTTTGAACTAGAGCAGTGTAATTCTTTTCAGTTCTAATAAAAAGATATATGCAGTTTTGAGAGTTCAGATTTGTGCATCTTTGCTTTCATATTTTCAACAGTGTGTGTGTGGTTGTATGCTAAGATCTTCTGTTTGATTGAAGTTTTGTGAGTATCTATTTTCATATTTACAGTAGTCAATGTTTGTAGATTGTTATATTGGGAAATGTGTCTCAACCTTGCAATTATATAAATGTTATTGTTGATAGGATATACATCCTAGATACACCGATAGGTGTAATATACAATGGCATGAAGGGGGAGGAGTGGGATGTGTGTAAACAATTTTTTGTAACATTTTCAGAAAACTATTAAAATGGCCAACATACATTAGATAAATGATACAGTGTAAATCTAAACCATTAATTATTAGGTTTTAGATCTAATGGTGGATATTTTGTTAGCCTGTCTTGCCCTAGAATGTAACCCTATTTTATGAGGGCGTTGTATTACGGCTGCAGTAGAGAGAAAGTGATGTATTCTGAGAGTTTGATAGCAATCGTGTTGTCTCTTGATCTTTGAGTGGTGATACTCTTGTGAGAAGCTTGCTTTGCAAGTATATTGTAATCTTTGTGATTTACTGAATGATATATTGGGCGGCTTTTGGAGTGTGGGGTTTTTTTCTCCCGAAAGGGTTTTCTCCACGTTAATCACTGTGTCACAGTATGCATGATATTTATGTTTATTTCTGTTTAAGTTTTTGTAATTGTTGAAGATCTATAATATCCCTTGCTACTTTTGATCTAAATTTTTTGCCTCAAGGAATATCATAAGGGTTACCAAAATGCAAAACAAAGATCTTGGTTACTATGACCTTCTAACACTTTAGGATTTTTCACCTAAAAGAGAGGAAATAGACCAAAATGTCAATGTTCACACTTCTTAAACCACTGTAGAAATTCCTTACAAAATCTGACCTAGGTTTACTTCAAGTAATATTGTCGAACACTTCACTTGCAATCTCTCAACTAGTTGGTTCTGAGTTTCAATTTGTTTGCTTGTCTTCAAATGACTTCAATTGAAAGCTAGTAGCTTGCAAATTAACTCTACAAAGTCTATATAAAGAACTAGATACGAATGCAATCTCTTTTTGGCTTTTTAGATGCAAATACATGACCTTTACATGAAAAACATACTCCTATAGCCAACTGACATTTTAACAAAGAGTTGGCATACAAACTTATATGCTGGAAATGAATGCTTTAAAAATTGACATTACATCTAATATATTGCATGCAACTTATGACTCTTTTATTAAAACGTTCTTTCCAATATAATGCTGATACACTAGCCAAGACTCTTGGCTTCACAATAGAAATGCAATACAATGTCAAAGTCTGATTTCTGAAGACACCTACAACAGCCACTCTAAAATGACTAAAATGACAATGAAATCTACTACAAATCACAAAAGAACCTGTTAATAGAAGCGCTTGAGGTTGATGAAGAAACAACATCAAATAACCATCCAAAAAACCTCCTCTTTAGCACAAATCGAATACTTCTCCTAGCCGCCCCAGTTCTTGTTTAAATGTTGATGAATGAATTAATTCACTGCCCTTGACACCTCAGATCAGCATCTAAAATAATCTTCGGCCCTTCTAGAATGGAGCGCTCCAAGCCTCCAATGAAATCGTTGCAAAAAAAAACCTCTAAGTACAAATTCATGGCTCCAGCTAACTGAAAATGGGACTGCAAATTAAATCAGAAAATGCCTGATGCAAATCGCCCCTAGATGGAAAATTCGATGAAGACTCTAAGTACAAATATGTTCTCCACATAGTTGCCGCGAGACTGGTATTGGTATTGGTACGAGAGACTGGTACAGGTACTGGTATGACATTTTTTTGAAAATAGGAGACGGGGGTACTTGGAGACACCATTTTTTTTTTAATATAAAAATTAATAATATATAGAAAATCTGAAAATATGACATTGAACTTTCTGAAATATGCTAACCAATTTTTTCGAAGAAGTAACACAAAATAACCAGCAATAGACGATTGGATTAGCGTTAGCCTCAAACTAAAAATCTGGACTTGAATGGAAGATACTGAACTTGAATTGAAGAAACTGAATTTGAATGGAAGAACTACTCAGCGTCAAGAATGTGCACTCAAGATCCCACTGAGGGCGAGGTGCTAACATATGACGGAGTCTAAGAAATTGAAATTATAAACTGTTAGGCGGATAACCAGCCATGAGAAACAATTCCACACTACCACCAAACAGTGGGGGGAAAAGATTACAATAGAAAGCAATTCATCCGCTGCGGCGGGCATCCACAATGCTGTGGGGATTCACCACTATGAAGTGGGTATAAGAGTGTTACAAATAGATTTTCCACACTGGCGGTAAACCATCCAGGGGTAATTTAATGATAAACAGAAAGTAAATTGCAGAAATGAAAGAATGGTTGGATTAGTAATGCTTAATCTCAACCTTACAAATAGAACTCTGCAAATTACTAAGTACAATTGATAAGGAATGAACCTTAGATACAAGTATGAACTTCTACAATGATATAACACTCAAATACTGAAGTATAAGCCAAAAAACTGGAAATTGCAACAGTCTGATATAAAAATCAGAATTCTGGAAATTATAACAGCAGACTGTGAAACAGTAAAATATTCATAACTCACTCGTTTCACCTCCGAATTGACTGAAATCTTTTGCAAATGTTTCTCAAGAGGTAGGCGCCCAAAAACCAAGCACCAAACAGCAGCAACTTCAACTTATTTTTTAACTTGCACAATTCCCAATGCATATGAAATGGTACGGCCCTCTTGGGAAGGGCGATTTTAATTAAAAATCAAGCACTTCAAAATAAAATCTCAAAACTTGCATGAATGGTCGCCCAAGGTCAGCAAACAGATTGGTTAAATACCCAGAACGAAATTCAAGCTGGAAAATAAGCCATGAATAAAAATCACTTTCAGCAGTTGATGAAACAGCAAACCAAAATTACCAAAATCTCCAAAATTCTTCAATCTTTGATGCTCAATCTGCTAGTCTGAAGTTGAGAAGCAGCAATGTAGCCAACTAGGTGTTATATTGCAAACACGAAATTGGATGAGAGGCTAGGAGGTAGACTTCCTCGAAGCAATTTGTCAATTGTCATTTCGACAGCATAACTTTAGCATAATTTTCATGCATCAAAAGCTGGAGCAAAAGCCTTCAATAAATAAGAGCTCACCAAAACTCTTCAATTGCCTGAGAAGCAGCTCAAAAGACACAAGAGACCTTTCCCATTCCCAAAGACCAATCAACTTCTCAAGTGGCGTCCCAAAAGCCTCCAAGAATTTCACTTTATTCAAATAATATAAAAGTGGCGTCCACTTTTGCTCAAGGAATAAAGTTCTTAATAAAATTAATAAAGCTCTTTATGAAGGCATACCCTTCATGGCCCCACTTTAAAAACAACTTAAGTTATCTCCTTAGGCCAAGGGGGTGTCAACAGTGAATTAAAACATAATGCCTTTAATTAAATATTTTTTCACCAAATAAAGCTCTCTGAAGACCAAGCCAATATAATAACAACTGCTCCAACTGAGAAGGACTAAGAATGGACAACTACAACTGCCACAACTAGCATTTACTAAAAATAGTAAATAACATGAAATGCCACAAAACTCCAAGCCAAGAAACCCTAATTTCACCTCATTCCAGTCTACGGGTTTCGGAATAGACTGATGAATCAAAGAAGAGCGTATGGCCAAAATGGGGACATTACACTTTCAAAACAATAGCAGTAGTAAAGTTTAAGAATGAACATTAACTTTAAATACACAAAATTCATACTTCAAATTTCATAATCATTAATCATAGTTCTAACTTCTAAGTTCACATTTGACATTATATATTCAATTACATATTGAAATTCAAAATATTGATAGTTTGATTGGCTAATAACCTGATATGCAAACAAAAAAGTAAAAACAAAAATAAAAAATCTATCTGATATCTCATAATACCATATCATCTATAGCACATCAAATCATCCATGTCAAGGTCCTTAGTTATGAGGCTCTCCAAATACTCATCACTCTCTAACTTAGGTTCCTTTGCTAGTAGTAGAACTGGGGGTAAATCAATAAGGCCATCTAGTTCAACCACTTCATCCACTATGGCTGCAACATCTTCATCAGGTGAAATTTGGTCCCATTTTGCTAAAGGACCCTCATTGTATGCAGGGTCTACACGAGAGAGAAGGCGAAGTGAGCTATGAATGTACACCGGGTTTGTTGGGTGAAAATTATGTAATCAGTTTTTCGATAGATTACACAACCTGGACTTTAGCCACAGCTATGTGAGATGTGAATCTCTCCTCTCGGAAAGGGGAGGCGCCCTTCTTACTGCTAACAAAAGCGATAGTAAATCAAACAAGTAATTACAAAATGTACACGAAACTTACGAAGTGGGGGGGTGTGTTACATTCATCCTTCTCTCTTTTTTCAGAGAAGATGTTTACAATGCTTCACCGTTGGAAGTTTACAATTCTTGATAACCTTAAACTAACAACTAGCAGTAATACCAATACCTCTATCTCGTCAAAGCCGGCGTAGAGATACCGTATGATTAATAATAAACAAATAAAAAAGGGAAAGCTCACGAAGGCACAAAGTCGTTCCGTAGCTTTTTCAATGTTGATCCGTGGCGATGTACCATTTGTCACTGCTAGGAAGCACAAAGTCTCTTTAGACGAAAGTAATTCCTCAACAAGATGAATCCATTACAAGCACAAAGTCTTGTAGATCCTTCAACAAAAGTATCCAAGATTATGAATAATTACAAGCACAAAGTCTTGTAGATCATTCAACCAAAACATGCAAGAGCATGAACGATTACAAGCACAAAGTCTTGTAGATCATTCAACCAAATGATAAACAGAAATACAAATGCAATCTAAATAATAAATGTAACACAAAGTTTACATAAACTACTTAGAGTCCTTCAGATTCTTCAAGCTAATCACCACCAAATAAGATCAACTCACAAAAGTATTGAATCCAACGCAAAGTTTGGCTTGCAATCCTTTTCTTTATTAATCAAATTTCATTCACAAAGTATGAACGCAAAGTTTCACAAATTTGCTTCAAAAAGGGCAGCACTTCGTTGCAAAACACTAAAAGATAAATTTACAATGGAAATCCCTCACATTATATAGAAAGAGGGATGAGCAAAATTAGGAAATTGATTGAGGAAATTAAGGAAAGTTAGGTGAGCGATTTTAGAAGATCTCACCTAAATTTGACCAAAGTCAAAGTGTAATTTGTTTTCAAAATATTACATCTTCGAACTTGGTGCAATTACAATTTACAAAAAGACATATAAGATGTCAGGAAATATTTACAAGATGCATAAAAGGATGCATCAAAATGTTCAACATCGGAGATCAAAAATCTTCATGGTTCCTTGCTTTGGGCGCAGAGTCTTCATACTTCTTCTTGGTCTCCTGTATGAACGCATCATCTAGGCCAACTGTGTAATCTACAAGGGTGTGAGCTCTTGTGATCAGCCTTCTGGCAAATGAATGGATTTTCTTGTACCCGCGAAGATGCATCTTGAGATTATCAAGTGTCAGCCGTATATTGCAAATGATATGTATTGAGGCTCTGGGAAAAACTGTCATCCTCAACTTGTTGCATAACGACTTCTTTGTAGATCTGGGATAGTTCACTGGATCAGAAGATGTCACCTTTAGGATCACTTGATGAAATCTGGAGAGAAACTGCAAGGATGGTGAATCAATAGACATTAGTAGAAAAAATAGCATTGGGAAGCGTGAAGCGAGAAACGATGTTGAGCAAGCGTGAAACGAGCAACTAGGCACGGAAAACGATGCAGGAGCGAAGAAATGGGGTCCGGAATGGAAATAGAGCAATTTTGAAGAGACTAGGTTAAAAACTGCCAAAAGTGTAAAGGTGTTAAAATTCAGCACCATTGCACAAAAAATGACTAAGTCTGGAAGAAAAGTGTAAAAGTGCTAAAATTCAGCACCATTGCACAAAAAATGACTATGTCTGGAAAAAGTGTAGAGGTGCTAAAATTCAGCACCATTGCACAAAAAAATGGCTAAGTTTGGCAACAATGTGTAAGAGCGCACTTTTTTAGCGCTTCTACACATTTTTGGAAAATCACTTTTTATGCAGGGTCACTGATTTTTGGCGCCACTGCACTTTCAACACTTAGCCAAAAATTTGGATGAGTTAGAGCGCACTTTTTTGGCACAACTGCATCTTTCACAATTTAACTAAGTCTGAAAAAAAAGTGTAATAGCACACTTTTTCAGCGCTATTACATTTTGAAAAATTCACTTTCATGCAGGGGCGCTGAAAATCAGCTGAAAATCAGCGCCCCTGCACTTTTTATACTTAGCCAATTTTTGGCTTGTGAGCAGGAGCGCACTTTTTCAGTGCAACTGCATTTTTCATAATTAACTAAGTACAAGCAGTAAGACTTCGCGAAGGGGCTCGTTTCGAAGGTCTTCGCAAGGCGAACATAGGGGGATGCTCAAACTGACTATTTGAGGCTTTGGAACGCATTTTGAGGTGGCTTGAAAATCACCTCGTTTTGTGTGCTTGAACTTCACGAACCTAGGAAACGAACAAGTTTCGTAGGGGGGTTATCCATGAATCGAGCGTTGCTAGATTCCATGATAACAACAGGCTCCTATTGGGGATCTTCCTTCGGTTGTTCTTTGAAAAGAACGAAGGAAGAAGAATTCCAGAATTCAAGTGCCTTTATCCATCCATTGGGCTTAGAGTCAAGCGACAACGATGACAAAAACAAATTTACGAAAACAAGACGCAAACTTATGCAAATGCACTTATTGAAAAGGTAAAAACCTACCTAATTAAAACTATCCATCAATGAAATCTTCTCAAATGAAACCATTCACAAGTTCAACAAAATAGCTGCTTTTCTTCAACAGCTTGCAATGCCTTCCATGATCATTAGTAGCTACATGTAGATGAATTTGAGGCATTGCTTCATGGAAGAAATGAACAAGTTCAGCTACCTCTAAAAATATATCAGATATATTGTTGCTCCAAAATGAATCATCGAATCCAGACTGCTCCTGGGCATCTACAAATACATCTTTAGTTGCATCCTCAAGTTTATCTTCATGCATAGGTGCAAGTGGAACCTTTGTCTTCCCATTGGCCTCCAACCAAGCAAGATGTCTTATGGGACATTCCCTTGATCTGTCAAAGATTGAATGCTTCTTACCAGTTGTTACTTGAACAACTGATTCATCAACCATGGCAACCTCATGCTGATCGGAATGATCTCCTTCATGTGATTCAGATGAAGATATGACTGCACTGCATACCTCAATATGATGTTCACCATCTTCAGACTTGGAAAAATCTAAATAATTTATAAGAAGGTCCTCATCATGCCTTGGGGAAGTTCTTTTATGCAACATCTGTTCAAGTTCATGATCTTGAAACACATATGCATTCTTTTCAACTTGACTGAGACCTTCATGCATGTCCATCTTTTCAGATCTCAAGACAAGATCGTCTTCATTCACTTGAACTTCAGAAAAATGACTTTCATCCTTCTGATTTTCATCAATGGCTTTCTGAGACTGCATAAACCAGAAATGGGAGTCGCCAGCTATGTATGCTTCCTTTCCCTGGAAGAGAATAGCGAGATCACTTGGATTAGAGTTAGGATGCTTCGGTACTACTTTTACTAATGGTACCTCAACAACAAGCGTCTTTGGAGGTGAAGATAACTTGTGTTGATTCCCAACGGCAAAATTATGAGCTAGCTGCTTTTTGAGGACAAGTAGCTCATTTACCAACCTTTGCACCATAGGATCCGTCCTCGTGATGGAAGAAAATAACTCCAAAGAAGGAGTTTCTTCAAATTCATTTGATTCAATTTTTAGTTGCCTAGCAAGAATGAGATCATCTTCAATTTTTGTTGCCAAGGTCTGCACCATTGCAAGAGTAGCTGTGGGTGCTCTTCTCAATAGGAAACCAACCTCAGGCATTTGAGCATTTACAAAGAAACATTTCAAATTCTCAGCTGTAGGTTGAGCAGCAGTTGGAATTCTTCGTCTCAACTTGTTGAAGTAAGCAATGAACTCACGCATGGGCATGTGAGAATCCTTCTTCAACTGGGTGAGCTGAGCCAACAAAGCATGAGTGTCTTCAAGAGGCTTGAACCTTCCTTCAAACTTGGCTATGAGAGTTGCCCAATTTGTGATGGTACTTGGCGCTAGATGATAAAACCAATCTGCAGCAACGCCTTGGAGAGTCTCCACAAACAACCTTACAGATACATCTTCGTATTCAACACCATGAACTCCACAAGCAATGTAGAAAGCAGCAACGTGCTCATCAGGATGTTGTTGTCCATCACCAAAAAACTTGGGAAAGTTCTTTCATGAGCCTTCAGGAAGAGCATGTAGGGGTAGAAATAGGCTCAACGAACCAAAATCATTTCCCTAAGGACCTTGAGCAGCCATTTACATGTCCTTGGTGAAAGCTTGAAAAACTTACAAGAAAATAAATTACAATAAAAAAGGACACTGGTATACTTCAAAAGAAAAGTGTGAGGCTTTCGAATGCGTATCGTGTCCCCAACGGAGTCGCCAAAAAACTGTTGGGTGAAAATTATGTAATCAACTTTTCGATAGATTACACAACCTGGACATCAGCCACAGCTATGTGAGATGTGAATCTCTCCTTTCGGAAAGGGGAGGCGCCCTTCTTACTGCTAACAGAAGCGATAGTAAATCAAACAAGTAATTACAAAATGTACACGAAACTTACGAAGTGGGGGGGGTGTGTTACATTCATCCTTCTCTCTTTTTTCAGAGAAGATGTTTACAATGCTTCACCGTTGGAAGTTTACAATTCTTGATAACCTTAAACTAACAACTAGCAGTAATACTAATACCTCTATCTCGTCAAATCAAAGCGTAGAGATACTAGAAGTAATTAATAATAAACAAATAAAGTAAAAAGGGAAAGCTCAATAAGGCACAAAGTCGCTCCAGAGTTTTAATGTTGGATCTGCAAGGTGATGTACCGCTTTGTCACGTTAGAAGCACAAAGTCTTCTTTAAACGAAAGCAATTCTCAACAACATGAACGACATAAGCACAAAGTCTTGTAGATCATCCAACAAAGTATTCAAGAGTATGAATAATTACAAGCACAAAAGTCTTGTAGGATCATTCAACCAAAAATATGTGAAGAACATGAACGACATAAGCACAAAGTCTCGGTGCAGGATCATTCAACCAAATGATAAACAGAAATACAAATGCAATCTAAATAATAAATGTAACACAAAGTTTACATAAACTACTTAGAGTCCTTCAGATTCTTCAAGCTAATCACCACCAAATAAGATCAACTCACAAAAGTATCGAATCCAACGCAAAGTTTGGCTTGCAATCCTTTTCTTTATTAATCAAATTTCATTCACAAAGCATGAACGCAAAGTTTCACAAATTTGCTTCAAAAAGGCACTTCGTAAAACATTAAAAGATAATTTACAAATGGAAATCCCTCTGCTACATTATATATAGAAAGAGGGATGAGCAAAAATTAGGAACCGATTGAGGAAATTAAGGAAAGTTAGGTGAGCCGATTTTAGATCTCAATTAAATTTGACCAGTCAAAAGTGTAATTTGTTTTCAAAATATTACATCTTCGAACTTGGTGCAATTACAATTTACAAAAAGACATATAAGATGTCAGGAAATATTTACAAGATGCATAAAAGGATGCATCAAAATGTTCAACATCGGAGATCAAGAATCTTCATGATTCCTTGCTTTGGGCGCGGAGTCTTCATACTTCTTCTTGGTCTCCTGTATGAACGCATAATCTAGGCCGACTGTGTAATCTACAAGGGTGTGAGCTCTTGTGATCGGCCTTCTGGCAAATGAATGGATTTTCTTGCACCCGCGAAGATGCATCTTGAGATTATCAAGTGTCAGCCGTATATTGCAAATGATATGTATTGAGGCCTGGGAAAAACTGTCATCCTCAACTTGTTGCATAACGGCTTCTTTGTAGATCTGGGATAGTTCACTGGATCAGAAGATGTCACCTTTAGGATCACTTGATGAAATCTGGAGAGAAACTGCAAGGATGGTGAATCAATAGACGTTAGCAAAAAAAAGAGCATTGGGAAGCGTGAATCGAGAAACGATGTTGAGCAAGCGTGAAACGAGCAACTAGGCATGGAAAACGATGCGGGAGCGAAGAAATGGGGTCCGGAATGGAAATAGAGCAATTTTGAAGAGACTAGGTTAAAAACTGCAAAAAGTGTAAAGGTGTTAAAATTCAGCACCATTGCACAAAAAATGACTAGGTTTGGAAGAAAAGTGTAAAGGTGCTAAAATTCAGCACCATTGCACAAAAAATGACTAAGTCTGGAAAAAGTGCAGAGGTGCTAAAATTCAGCACCATTGCACAAAAAATTGGCTAAGTCTGGCAGCAATGTGTAAGAGCACACTTTTTAAGCGCTTCTACACATTTTTGGAAAATCACTTTTTATGCAGGGTCACTGATTTTTGGCGCCACTGCACTTTCAACACTTAGCCAAAAATTTGGATGAGTTAGAGCGCACTTTTGGCAATAACCGTGATCTTCACAATTAACTAAGTCTGGAGAAAAGTGTAGCACACTTTTTCAGCTTATTACATTTGAAAATTAATTTTCATGCGGGCGCTTCTGAAAATCAGCTCTCTCGCGACTTTTTATACTTAGCCAATTTTGGCTTCAGGAGCGTGGAGCGCACTTTTTCAGTGCAACTGCATTTTTCATAATTAACTAAGTACGAGTAGTAAGACTTCGCGAAGGGGCTCGTTTCGAAGGTCTTCGCAAGGCGAACATAGGGGGATTCTCAAACTGACTATTTGAGGCTTTGGAACGCATTTTGAGGTGGCTTGAAAATCACCTCGCTTAAGGCGGCTTGAACTTCACTTAACCTTAGGAAACTAACAAGTTTTCATATATAGGGTTATCCGCGGAATCGAGCGCTAAGCAGATTCCATGATAACAAGGTTCTTCAGCTTTGACCCCAATCGGTTCCTCTTTAGTGAATGAATAAAACCATAAGTACTCCAATTTCTCTCACAAGATGAAGAGCTAGCTACTTGTGAGAGTAATCTTATTGCAAATGATTGCAATTCAGGTGTTTCACCTCCATGGTTCCACCACCACTCTATAGGGTCTTTCTTTGCTCGCATATCATATAAAGCTTCCACGGAAGAAAAGTCACCATGCCCACGTGAAAACTTATTCCATTGACTCCTTATAATTGATGCTTCCTCACCTCAGCCATATATCTTTTTTATTGCAGCCCAAAACCCCTTCATTACCTCTCTATCCTCATATGGAGCCCTCTTATTGGTCTCTTGTATATTATGCCATTTAGGATTTAAGGCATAGGCAACACAATGAAGAGGTGTGTTAAGTTTGTTCCATCTTCCATGTAACTTATCTTCTATCAAAGGATATAGTGAAGGATCTTTTGCATTTGTTATTTGCTTAATTCTTTCGCACATGGAATCTATTTCTTCATAAATTTCCCCCAAACATGACTTGTCTGAATCTGCAAATTTGATCACCTCACATATGGGCTGAATAAAGTCCACAACAAATTTAACATCAGCCCAAAAATGGTCATCAAGGATCATACCTCTCACCTCAACTGCATCATTTGATGTAGATTGCCTCCAAGCTGCCCATGCATCACTAACAACCGTGGAACACAAAGCACCTTTCACTTCACAAAGACGGTGAAGAAGAATAAAATAAGAAGCAAACCTTGTATCAGCTGGTTTGAGAAGCTCCACCTTGGCAAATTTTTGATAAATAGCTTGTGTTTGGTGATGGTTGCATATAAACATTTGAATTTTTCTGCCCTTTTCTATGAGAGCTGAAACCCACTCAAACTTGCCAATATCTTTGAGTGCATTATTCAACGAATGCACACAACATGGTGTCCAAAATATATGCTTGTATTTCTTTTGCACCAACATGCCTGCTGCTTTACAAACATGGGCAGCATCTGTAACAATTTGGACTACATGTGATGCCCCTACCTCCTCAATGCCGTCACATAGCTGGTTATAAAGATACTCTGCATTTTTTTCATGCCCCGAACAATCCAATGCCTTCAAAAAATAAGGCCCTTTGCTGCATGTTACCATGATATTAAGTAGTGGACGGTTTCTAGTATCCGTCCACCCATCCATCACAATGTTGCATCCTTCTGAAACCCACACTCTTTTCAATGGTGCAGTTTGTTGCTCTAATCAAATTTTTTCTTTATCAATTAGAGTAGTGCGAAGCTTTTCATACATAGGTGGTCTATATCCAACTGGTGCATTGTTGATTGCTTGGACCATCTCTGTACAGAAAGGTGATTGAGCAACATTAAATGGTATTCCATTGGCATAAAAGAAGCGTGCAATTGCTGCATCAACCGCTTCTCGACCTTGCACATCAAATAATCTGCCAACGGGGTTTGAGCTACCAATGTGTGGCCTCTTGTGAGAACTTTCTGCTGCTACATCTCTTGAAGACACATCCACCTCTGCCTCTCTATTGATATTCTGATTTTGATTTGCAGCAGTGTTTGTTGAAGCGTGAGAGCTCATATTAGAAACTTTACCATTAGCCCTTTCTTCATCCCTCACAGCCTCATATCGTTCCACCTCATTTATACAAGGATCAACACCTTTTCCAGGTAGGTGAAGAAAATGAGCCATCACCCTCGTGTAAGTACCTTGCCATGACATTGGGCATAATTTGCATGAGATCGTGGCTGTTCCACCTAAACCCTTCGGCCCCTTAACACGATCAACATACTTCCACAACGGATACAAGCCTTGTTTGTTTCCCCCACTCGACATTCTTGATTCAATGATTCAAATTCTACACAAAAAAAAAACAAAAAGACATTATGATTAGAAATCAAATGACTGTAGCTAAAGTTATGAAAAAGGAAACAGAAAAAGAATAAAAATTTGAAATGGCTGTAGCTAAAGTTATGAAAAATCAAAAAAGAAACAGAAAAAGACATGTCTTTGAGGAAATTATTTAAATGAATCATGATTCAGATTGCACAATGCACACAGCATGAGCACACTCAAAATGAATCAGGAAGGCCATAAAAATTTAAAATGGTACATGCTTTTTGTGTAGGAGACAAATCACATCCACAAACCAGTAATCTCCAGGCAGCATACTCATAAGTCCATGACTCGGTCATTAATATTATTATAGTGCAACCCTATTTTAAAATTTTTAATTTTTCAGATTGCTTTATTTAGCATCACTAGTAATCTCGACAAGGGCATTGCCCCTGTTTAAAATCGTGGAATATAGATTCCATGATTTTAAATAGGGGCAATGCCCTTGTGGAGATTATTGGTGATACTAATAACGGATATCGA
>VDFB02109663.1:0-39764 GCA_007258455.2 Sequoia sempervirens
TGCTAAGGATTGTAATTGAATGACTCCCAATTCGATACTATTGCATCATTATGAAGTTCAATATCTCTTTCTATATCATGAAATAAATTTTACAATAACAAATTAGAATAATAAAATTCAACCCATTTATCTAATTCACATATAGGGACGGAATCAAACCTTGGGAGTACTCTCATAATATAGCTACACTAGCACTTGCACCGAAAGGAGGTGCAAGGGTTACATCGATAGGAAATTATATATAAGTTAATATTTTAGAGAGTATAAATTGATATGTGCATGGAAGATGCATTAATTTAATTTATAATATTTTATGTATAGAATAGTATTTTTGTGTATACAAATTTGAAATACATACAATGTTGTTTATGTAAATCTATTGACCATGAAATACAAGGGTTTTAAGAGCCAATTAAATATTACCCAAGCGTTGATGGTGAGGCCCAATCTTCCTCTAATAGTGTACAATATTCTTTTTTACTTATCACTCCCCCTATGCAAAAATTTCATAAACAAAAAAAAAATGTTGAAAAAGGATTTAAAATATATTCACAAAAAAGTCTAAGTAATTGATACTAAAAGAGAAGCTCTCTAAGGTTTTGTATTTCCACATACAAATCCATAAAATTGTAGCAGGAAGTAAATCCCCATTCACCAAGCTAAGTCTATAAACCATGACCTAGACTCATTTAGTGTTAACAAATCTCTTAGTTATAAAATTACAAATAAGCTCACGAATGTCCATGGAAAAA
Source organism: Sequoia sempervirens (assembly GCA_007258455.2). NCBI lineage: Eukaryota > Viridiplantae > Streptophyta > Pinopsida > Cupressales > Cupressaceae > Sequoia > Sequoia sempervirens. The sequence goes on from VDFB02109663.1 coordinate 753, forward strand.
GTATATAGAATTCTTCAAAGTAAACTATGAAAACAAAAACAAAGGACTATTTTTTAAAATTTGCTAATCATTTGTTTGAAGAGGTTCATGACAAAACTCTATCATTAAAGCTTTCTATTTATGGAGTTGCTAATAAGAATCACAACATGAATAAGTATGAGACATTTTTGAATGGAAGTATTTATATAAATTTGTACTAGTAATATATATGTTGCAGGTTGTCTATAAATGTCCATGTCTTTTTCATTGTAACAACATTATAAATGGTTGGTTTGCATAGATAAGCTACCTAATATTATGACACAACTTTATGCTTTTCAATAGATTAATTTATTAACATATATTTAAATATTTCTAGACATAGTAGGCAAGGAGATTATGATTATATATATATATATATCCCAAGGAGTAGTTTTATTTAAAAATTCATATTTTAATAAAACATTTAATATATATTCCCTTAATTAAGACATCAAATCTGCCAAGTAATGAGTAATCACAACAAATATGGTGGTTGTCAGCATTAACACCAAAATAAATCTGAGTCCAATCAATAGTATATGTGCAAGTAGATCAATGAACTTACAAGGTGGGAACATAGAATCATCATCTTATTGAATTTCATTAAAAAAATGAGAGATGTAGCAATATAAAGAAAATAAATATGTACACAAATACTTCACATTTTCTTTATTTATAAATAGATTTTTGTATACATAAAGTAAACAATAGATTCTTATTGAAAACTCCATCTTTTACATTAACAAAATTCCCTATTTTAATTCATTAAACTATAGTTCTAAAATACTCTGAATTGTTTACAACCTAAAACAAAATCCTTAAATAATAGCTATGACATTTAAATTGGAGTATTATACTTCAACAAATGCCTCACACAAACAATAAGTTTGAGAACAACCTTCTAGTTATAATGCGCCCTATCTAATTCAATTTTACACTCTATTGAATTTGACAGATAGAGAAGAAATTTAAGGAATCTATGTCAAGGAATTGAAAACCTAGATCAAGTGACAAGACTGCAACGTTAGGTGTCTGATAAATTTCAGAAAACTACGTGGAGAAGTTTTAGAAAATTATGTTCATTTTTCTCCTGATTTCACTCCTTCCACTACCTGGCATAGCCCAACTACAAGAGAAACACATTGGAATGCCTTTGGTGCTCACCCATCAATCATTGACCATCCACCGCTATATTCACTAGAGTGAAAAATTAATCATCAATTTTAAATGTGACAGTCCATTTAGAATAGTTGTAAGTGTTCATAAAAGAAAGTTGCCAAAATTATCAACCCTGAGGTCAAATTTCTTTAGATAAAAGACAACTGTGTGGATAACACGTATCAAAATATAAAAGGATATACATTGAATGTAAGAGTAGATTTAAATAGATTTTATACTTCCCAGATTATAAGTTAACATGGAAATATCTTGTATCAACCTCTTAAACAAATAAGACAATATACAACTTCATCCTAATTAAGTACCCTTATATATGCGACTCTTGTACCTCAAATTCCAAATAATATAGGGGTAGATTTAATTAGATTTTGATCGTATATTGTACCTTGTATTCCACATACATTTTATTCTATATAAGCATAAATCACAAGAAGCCTTGTTTGTAGGACATGTTTTGTGTATGATTTAAATTGGCCCTCTTGATCAAGCGCACAAGAAACCTACACATACCCTTAAGTAATATTTTCTTACAAAATTCAAATGCACATGCATGGCTTCCATGTTTGGAGATGCATGTCTTCTACGTTTCCCCCACCATGAGTAGATTAAAGTATCAACTATAGAAGAGGGCTTGATTGATAATGGAAAGCTAAGGACTCATGCAATACATCATTGCCTCTCATCAAGTTGAAAAGCACAGTCCCATCAATGAAGATACATGGATGGCTAGAATTTCTTCTGGCTAGAATTTCTTCTACTATTGCTGGAAAATGCTAAGGTGGCAAAGGATATGGCATAGTAATCTATGGTTGGTGGCTCTACTAGGGTTGTGGGATTGAACAATTCTCATATTTTTGCAAAGAAGGAAGAGATGAGAAATATTACATGAGAGTTGGATACGTTAACTATTTTTAGTTTGGATCTATTGATTTTTTTTTGGAAACTCATGTAAATATATCCCATATCTATCCCTCACAACTAACCCTCAATCTTTCATCATATTTGTAGTTTTAGATTCATCTTCCCAACTTCTGGCTATAGCATAAATGTTTGAGAGAATTAATTAATTTGTGGCATTAATATGATCCATCCTTAAAAAGCATTCTGCTACATATTCTCCTAATTCTATATTATTATATTTACTACATGGAAGCAAGATAGTAAAACACAAAGTGATGTCACGTGATCTGGAGCCATATCATAATTTCACATCTCTTCATATAGTTTACATGCCCCCTTGCCATATCCATGCTTGACATAGCCTTAAATCAATGTGTTCTAGGAGACAAGATTGTGTTTGTGTAGATTATCCAATAAATAATGTTCCTTTTCTATGCTCCCACATTTTGCATGCATTTCTATCAGAGCATTTACAATTATAACATCTAAAATACTTCCTCATTCTTTTATGCTTTAATGGATGTTGATACTTGTTTCAAATCTCCCACATGCCGTTGGTATCATGGCACCATGAAACCACATTAAAAACAATTTGCACCTCTTATCTATGCTTCCACAACTTGTATGGATGTCTTTTAGGAAACTTGTGGCTAGAGTAGTTGTAGTTACTACCAAAATCACTTTCTTGAAAGTTTCCAAATTTTACACGGGCACTTGCAACTACATCATCTACCAAAACTTCTATAACCATTATACTTTGATGAAGGTTGACACCTTGTTCCAAAATTTCCATGGTGGTGAAGTTTAGAGAGTTGGCTTTATAGCCGCAACTTGCATTTACTTGAGTTTCTAAAAAAAATTCAACAGATCTGTTGTGCATGTATTCTCCTCACCATAATGTAACATTGAAAGTATCTGGTGTTGTCACCCTTCTATATTTGTCGATTGAAAAGATAACCAGAGTTGCAAAGAGGATAGGAATTGTCCATGGAATGCATTTTGAAAGGCTTGATGATCCTTCATGTTATGGGAATGTGAAGTTGAAAGTGGTTTATAATTCCTTTTCTTGGTATTTCTTATGCATAGTTTGTCCAATTTGCTTCCAATCATCTCTTTGCTTCTAGTAGTCTTTGTTGAAAGTTGTGAACTGTTTTTGTTCACTCGATTCATTCTTTTTGTAGAGATAGTGGGTGGTGGTATACAATGTTTTGTGTATACAGTGTTTCGTATCAATGCATTTACCAACAACAAAAAAATGCAGTAGGAGCAAATTGACGTCTTGTGAGATAGGTTGTATGATTTACTTGATTTGAAGGGACATCCAAACATAGCTGGAGATTAGATATTTTACCTGGTTAACTCCCTTCGAACAACTAGACAATTGATATTTTACTTGCTAAACTGATGTGACATGTTGATTGAAGAAGTTTACATTATGACATTGATAAGATGTGTCATGTTATGAAATTGTTGTTTGTGGCCACCTATCGCGATTTTGATTTTAGGCAGAAATGAACTGTATTCTGACAAAAAGAAGGTTGTATACCGGTGTGAGACAAGTTTTGACTGAAAGTTCACTCTATATATATAGCCTATCAACTAATTATCCCTTGTCTCCCACTTTTTATCTCTTCTTTTCCTTGAATTATCTGTCCATGATTTATGTGCATCAATAAGGGAAATAAATTCCATGGAAAGATTCCTATTATTATACCCATCAATTAAAGAGTTTGCATTCTCTTCATTTTCATGTTCATAATCTTTTGTTATATGTTTAAATACCTCACATGAAACAATTAGATTCATAAAATTTCTACTACTCTCTATAGATGGAAGTTCCAACAACATGTGACATGCTTAGATTTTTCCCCAATGTCTCTTACTATAATAGTTTTAGTAAGAGGCTTTGGATATGCTCTTGCAATGAATTCATTAGCATTCTCAATGTTTGCAAGACACATCAACATTTGATGATAATTTTTTGAACTCTTCTATACTTTTTCTACATACTTGGCAACGTACTTGATTACAATATGTTTAGAAAGAATGGGATGTGAATCTACATTTTCTTTCCACAATTGTAGTATGTATCAATTGTGTGTATTTAACCTATCACCATTTCTTTTATGCTAACTTTTTTTAGTTGTCTTTGAGCCTTCATATAATTTTGATCCATGAAGATTTTATGGCTATGTATCACTATATTGTATGTAAGTAATAATAACATGCTATTGGTACTAAGAACATATATTATATTGAATTTGTATGCAAAAATTAAAATATGATTAACCATCTTAACTACAAACTATTCAACCTCTTTTCTTATGTAGGTATGCACCCTCTATACACATAAAGTATGGAATTATACATAATTGAGGATCTCTTCATATTCATATTGTAAATATACTTGTGTAAGTTGTCTTGTATAATTTTGAAGACATTGATGTTGTACAAACATTTGCAATGTCTATAATTTTTTTTTAAAAAAAATTATTAGCTACATAGAAGCATGAAACTTATATATAAAATATAGATATATAAAGGACTGACATCATTTCTATATTTTTTATTGATGTGGATCTTCTTAAGGATTCCATGTAGGAACAATCAAATGGAAGTATTTCTTTAAAAAATTTCATTCTTGATAGTTTCTACAAACAAGGTTGTCCATATTTGGTGCTCCATCTAACCTTAGGAATCCATGCACATGTGATGAACCTCTATGCTTCCATTTATATCTAGACCAATAATCTTCTACTTTCATTCCTTTTTGCAATATCTATTTAAAAAAATATATGATGAAGGTGCATGCAGTGTGCTATTATATGAGGATAATTAATAATATTCCATTTTCATCATTTTTGGGCTTTTAATGGATTTGTTGGGGGTATTTCTAGCATCATTGCATGTAAATTAGGCTAATAAATATTTTTTGCACTCAAAGTGAAGAACATTGTGGGTGATACAATTTCTTATAACATGTCACTTAATTCAAGAAACATTTTTACCAATACCACCTTATACCCCTTAATGTTGTTCTGAACTACATAAAACAATCATCTAGATGTGAGTGAGACACATTTTTGATATTTTAACATAACTCACTAATGGTGATTGACATATCTTGATTATTTTTTTCAAAAACGTTGTAGATGAATTTTGTGCATAATGTCTCATGTTCATTTACATCTAATATCTAAATGATGGTGTTGACTAAATTAGTTAGATCCCTACACCAAAATAAAGGCTGAACAAATTCATATAGATGTATGTGTCTCATCCATGGTTCTAGCCAATCAAATATACCATTAGTAAATAATGTTGGTAATGCCATATCAAGTAAGCCTAATGTCACATATTTATTGGTAGAGATGCCCCAATTCCTAACCAATCAATCAATGTGCCTATATCTACAATTGGGGTTATTTACCTATGTATGGATTAATTCCATCTCTATTAGGAAATTTTATAGTTTAGAGGCCATTGATGTTAATTGATAAATAAAATTTCTTTCATCCATCTCCATCAATGGACCTACAAAAGCTAGAACCAATAACAAGGAATACCTAGAACCACTACCAAAATAACCCCTTATCAACCTTATAGGAAATATTGGCCTATGAAGATCCAAAAATGGACACTCATTGAAGGTCTAAATTTTTTTCCTTCTAGTGGGAGTCAATCAAATGAGAAAGGATTAAATTATTATCTCTCTCTAGGTAAAGATATCTATCCAGACATCCACCTTAATCAAGTCTCAGACATTCAATTTAAAGCCCGATAAATGGATATCTTAGAAACATGAACCTTGAAAAATTACATAGCTAGTGAAAGAATTCGTACAAAATAAGTTGGAGACAAGTAAGAGGAAATTATTAGTCTCATGGTGAATGAAATCCTTATGAAAGTTGGCAAAAACATGATTAAAGATGTAGTAGAGGAATTTCTTTAGGAAGATTTGGGCCATGATATGCCAAAAATGTTATCGATTGCATAAACCAAAATAAATGAAAAGAGTGAGCTTAAAAATCTTCTATATTACAAGAAAGGGAGGAAACCAAAAAATTTAAAGACATACGAGGAGATTGTGCATTTGGGATCTAGTTTACCTAAATTAAATATTTGAGAACAAGGTGAGATTACTTCTCTCCTTGAGGGTAAGTAGGGTCCTTTGTTGGAATGTTAGGGTCATAAAATGCCCCTAACAAATGGTTCCTAATAAAATAATAATTAGATAGTGGTAATTATGCCATTATCCTCCCTCAAGAAACCAAATTCTCAAGTGATCTTGGGTCTTCTTTCTTCTAAAAATGGATAAATTTGGGATTTTTAATTGTAAAAGCCAAAGGTGATTTAAGTGAGTTGGTTATTCTATGGAACAATACAACAAGAGGAAAAATTATTTATTATATATCTAATTGGATATTAATGAACACCCACATTATCCTTGCTAACTTTTCATATTGGGTCTTTAATATCAATGACCCCTACAAGATAGTTCAAAAATATTAGTTTTAGTCTTTCCTAAATTATGTGCTTATCCATCTAAAAGATAATTTTGTAATCATGGGGGGAGAATTCAATGCTATAACTGATCAAGAATAAAATTCTAAGGGAATTACCCCTCCATATAAAGTGTTGGAATATTTCAAGGAATTTATCAACAAAAATTACCTTGTTGACTATTCCAAAAAATGACAAATTTACCTAGACCAATTAAAGAAAGAGACTCCATCGCATAGCTAAACAACTAGACAAATTCCTCTTATCTATTAAGTGGCTATCCAATTCTTTAAATTTTTCAAGGATGTTTCCCCCTTAACTAGTTCTCACTATTTTCCAATTTATGTGTAATTTTTTGAAGATAGCGTCCCAAACAAATGTCCCTTTAAGTTCAATTCAATGTGGTTTAGAAAAAAAATCATCCACCTTCTTCAATAGTGGTGGACTAATGCCACTTTTAAGCATGGATCAAGAATGTTTCAAATTTCTAACAAATCAAAGTATTTGAAGTAAAAAATTTAAAAATAAAACAATGAGCATTTCAAGAATATATTTTAGGAAAAAAATCAATTTGAATGATAATTATCTAATATAAAAAATCATGTTATCAAGTATGGAATGAAAAAGTAAAGCTAAAAAAGAAATAAATCATCCTTAAAGAAGACATCAAATAAATACTTTATAGAGAAGAAACCTAGTAGTGCCAACAATCATGAGAACTATGGCTAAAAGAGGGTGATAGGAACACAAAGTTATTCTACACCTCAACAAAAATTAGAGGATACTCAAACTCTATCTTGAGTATTAAATCCTCTCAAGGTCTACTCTTAACATATAATCAAGATAACAAAAATAAATTGACTCCTACTTTGAAAAATTACTTTTTAAGCCTAAATTATTCCTCCTCTAATATATTACATTGAATCCCTTCCTTAGTCTTTGAAGAAGAAAACAAATTGTTAATGAAAATTTTCGCTTTAGAGGAAATAAAAGTGGTTGTCTTGTCTATGCCAAATGATATGGCCCCATGCCCTAATGGATTCATAACCCTCTTCTTCCAAATATGTTTGGATTTTATGAGAAGGGACATATAGCTAGTAGTAGAAGAATCTTGATGGAATAAAAACATTCTCAAGGAATTGAATGGACCTCCATTTTAGAATTAATCCTTCAAAAATCTAATCCCTTGTCTTTTGATTGCTTTAAACTAATTTCCTTGTGTAATTCTATTTACAAATTCTTTTCTAAAGCCATTTCAAACAAGTTGGGATCCATAATCTCCCACTTGATTTTAGAAGATCAAGGATGTTTCGTGTTTGGGAGAGAACCCTTTGAAGGGATTTTAGTTGCTCATGAAGTATTACACGTTATTTAAAATAGTAAATCAACTAAGATAGTTATCAAATTGGACGTGATGAAAACTCCTGATAGGGTAAGCTAGGATATTTTAATACTTGTACTTAAAAATTTTGGCTTCTCAAATGATTGGTGTAAATTTATATACTCTTGTATATCTAAGATCATATATATATTTGATAATCATAAATGGAATCCCAACAAGTTTCTTTAATTCCACACAAGGTATGAGGAAAGATGATTTGATATATCCTTTTTTATTATAATGGAAGAATTCCTAAATAGATCAATATCAATAGAAAAGCAACATAACAACTAGTCATATATAAACATATTAAGGGTCCCAGACTCAACCAATCATGTCGTTTTTGTAAAGGACACCATATTATTTAGTAAATCCAATTTTAATGAGGCAAAGGTAACCAACAAACTTCTTTTAGTTTACTATTTGGCCTTAGGACAAAGAATACATTCTTATACATCCAAAAATTTCTTCCTTAACATGTCCATGAGTGTTCAAAGAAATATCATCATCCTATTGGTATTTAGATAAAAAATCTAGCTTGCATGTATCTAGGTATCCCTTTAATTTTTTACGGTAACAAAAATGAATTTTGGAAGAATTTCCTTCAACAATTCTTCCTAGAAAGGAAGATAGCTAACTATGGTTGGGAAAATATTAATGGTAAAAGAAATAATTTTGACAATTCTAATTTTTATGACTCAAAAAATTCTAATAGATGTTTCAAAACTAAAACTAAAAAATGTTTCTTTAGGAGTGGTAGTAATGGTAAGAAAAAAAGTCACGGGCTTTTGTCATGGGACAAAGTTTGTAACTCTAGAGCTTCAAAGTGGCACTAGCATCCATAATCTTAAAGCCCAAAATTTAGCATTGGAAGTAAAACTTGCTTAGAAAATGTATTTGATGCTGAATTCAAAATAGCTTAAAATCATGCAAGAAAAACATCATGACACAATGGACATATAGATATTTTCACAATGGCCAACCCTTTGAATGTTTATAAAATATGAAACTTTATTACTTCTAATAGAGAGGTGATCCTTCCCCATCTTTCATGAATAATTTATAATTAAAAAAATAAAAAATATAGAAAGTCTTCATTACTTCTAGAATAGAGAGGTGATCCTTCCCCATATCTCATGGATCATTTATAATGAAAACGAATATCTGTCATGAAAATTAGTTTCATTATTCAAATGGAGAAATTAAATAGAAAAACTTCATTATTATAGATCCTTGCTTAAGAATTATCTTCATCTCACATGGGAAGAAAATTATAGATCCTTGCTTAAGAATTATCTTCATCTCACATGGGAAGAAATATTTTTTTGAATAACTTCAAAATCCATAAAATATATAATAAAAGAGATATATGATCTACTTTTTTTCTTGGATAGATATAAAACCCACAAAATATATGATAAAAATGTTATGTAATTTTTATTGGAAGAGAACTTGAACTTTGTTAGCCTTCACAAAAGAGTGTTATGTAACCTCCTAACTTACCTTTTTATTTTTTATTAATTTTCTAGATAGCTTTAAAACTCACAAAATATAAATGGTAAAATAGAGTTATATGTAATTTACTAACTAATATATATGGTAAAAAAGTGTTGTGTAACTTACTTTTATTAGAAGAGAACTTCTAAAATTTGACTTGCTTAACTTTTATTAAGAGTTATTTTTATTACTTTTTGGATAGCTTTAAAACCCACAAAATATAAAACCCACAAAAAAATATATGGTGAAAGAGTGTTATAACCTCCTAACTTATCCTTCTTCTAAAATTTGGCCTACTTAACTTTTATTAAAAGAGAGTTTTTTTTTTTTTTGGATAACTTTAAAACCCACAAAATATATAGTTTGAGTTCATAATTCACTAATCTTAACTTTGAGTTCATAGGCCCCTCAATTCTCATTTAGAATTTGTGGCTAGAATATGACTATAGAATTTGTGGCTAGAATGTGACTATAATTTTTTTTTAAAAATAATCACCAAATTTATAAAATTAAAATTTATAGTTTGAGTTCATAATTCACTAATTATAACTTTGAGTTCATAGGGCCCTCAATTCTCATTTAGAATTTGTGGCTAGAATATGACTATAATTTTTTTAAAAAAAATTAGAATTTGTGACTAGAATGTGACTAATTTTTAAAAAAAAATCACCAAATTTATAAAATTGAAAGAAAACAGTCAATTTTTTTCAACAAACTTGGTGAAAAATTCAAGACTATTTGGACATGTGTAAGCCACTAAAGCCAAAGCAATTAAACATGAAACTATGAAAATTCACTAGACCCAAAATTAACCGCATTAATATTTTTTTTTAAATTTCAAAGTTATCCAAATATATATTAAAAAATATTAATGTAGTTAATTTTCCCTAAAGATGAATTGCTAGCGGTAAACTTTACTTGGCCGTGATATGCAAATGGGCTATAAGAAAATTCACTAGACCCAAAATTAACATGTAGTTAATTTTCCCTAAAGGTGAATTGCTAGCGGTAAACTTTACTTGGCGGTGAATTTGTCATGGCGGTGAATTTTCCCATTTCCCATGGTGAATTTGTCAACTTTACTTGGCCGTGATATGCAAATGGGCTATAAGAAAATTCACTAGACCCAAAATTAACATGTAGTTAATTTTCCCTAAAGGTGAATTGCTAGCGGTAAACTTTACTTGGCGGTGAATTTGTCATGGCGGTGAATTTTCCCATTTCCCATGGTGAATTTCCATATGCCATGCAAATGCATAAGTTCTAGTCTATAAATGGTAAAAAGCTAAGTAACTACAATTTACTATCCAAAATTAACCGCATTAATATTTTTTAAAAATTTCAAAGTTATCCAAATATATATTAAAAAATATTAATGTAGTTAATTTTCCCAAAGTTATCAAATATATATTAAAAAATATTAATGTAGTTAATTTTCCTAAAGGTGAATTGCTAGCTAAAACTTTACTTGGCGGTGAATTTTCCCATTTTCCCATTTCCCATGGTGAATTTTCCCATTTCCCATGGTGAATTTGTCATATGCCATGCAAATGCATAAGTTCAGTAGTCTATAAATGGTAAAAGCTAAGTAACTACAATTTACTATCCAAAATTAACCGCATTAATATTTTTAAAATTTCAAAGTTATCCAAATATATATTAAAAAATATTAATGTAGTTAATTTTCCCAAAGTTATCCAAATATATATTAAAAAATATTAATGTAGTTAATTTTCCCTAAAGGTGAATTGCTAGCGGTAAACTTTACTTGGCGGTGAATTTTCCCATTTTCCCATTTCCCATGGTGAATTTTCCCATTTCCCATGGTGAATTTGTCATATGCCATGCAAATGCATAAGTTCGTAGTCTATAAATGGTAAAAAGCTAAGTAACTACAATTTACTATCCAAAATTAACCGCATTAATATTTTTTTAAAAATTTCAAAGTTATCCAAATATATATTAAAAAATATTAATGTAGTTAATTTTCCCAAAGTTATCCAAATATATATTAAAAAATATTAATGTAGTTAATTTTCCCTAAAGGTGAATTGCTAGCCGTAAACTTTACTTGGCGGTGAATTTTCCCATTTTCCCATTTCCCATGGTGAATTTTCCCATTTCCCATGGTGAATTTGTCATATGCCACGTAGTCTATAAATGGTAAAAAGCTAAGTAACTACAATTTACTATCCTCGTTAAATGCAATTCACAATTGATCATAATACTATTAAAAAAAATATATACATCATTGGAAACTAATTTAGAATCTGTTGGACAACCTCGAACCCCTAGTGTAGGAAAAGCAACAAGGCTACTGACTTCCTATCTAAACAATGAAAAGTCTTCAACTCAGTAACGTTAATAAATATAGAGGCCTTAAAAGATACTCTAATTAGTCCACATGTAGGTGTCACATCATCTCTACCAATTGTCTTACGTGCTAACCTCTAATCACATCATTTTAACGCATTGCCCAACTCCCTTCTTCCCTTCAACAAGATACCTAACACAATTGCATTATATTTGACTTGGATTTCACAAATCTCATACCAACCTACAAAACATGTAATTCTTATCAAGTACACATCACAGTGATAATACAGAAATGCTCCAACAAAGTAAGAACCAGCAGATTGCAGATTAAACTGTAAAAAAAGAAAAAATTATAAACCGTACAAAAAGAAAAAATTAAATATGGAATGATTTTGTTGCCTTGTTTCTGCCATAGAATCTTCAATTCCATTGGTTCATCACAAGACACAATCTAAATATGGGAAATAACCAGTCAGATTTTTATAAATACATTACTTTATAAAGTCTCTACAGTGCAGTCAGACTGCCCAGCATGTAAACCCACTTAAAACAACTGCTAACACACCAACAATAGAAAGACTCTCATCAGACTAACATACAACTAAGTTACTAACACTCCAACAATAGAAACACTCTGATACCATAACGAAGAGCTTAAGCAGCACAGCACAGACTGTGAGGCTCATAAGTTAAACACAACTTACTGGCTATTTGAATTTAAGGACAAGGTTTATAGCAATAACATTTTCGGTTTACACCATGAAAATCACAACTCCCTGTTGGAAATCTCTCAGTTCGACAGACATTTTTGCAGTTGCTGCTCCTTGCACAAGGTCCCTTGAAATTATGGCTTTGGGATTTGCACATTCGCGCCCCTGCTGCCTCTATCTCTGCCAAACATGAATCAAATTAAGACAAATAAATGAATGTTCATATAAATGAGCTTCCCAAAACAAATACATGAAATTCATATTATTGAATATAGAAGAACTTACCAGGGCTGTGAAAAACTAACAAAACCAGAAACACAATACTCATGAAGCTCCCTCTGCTCAGTGCCATTTTCTGCTATGTTAAGAAAAGAGGGTATTGCTGCCCTTATATAGAATCAATTATGTTTTTGTGTATTGTACTTGGTGCTTCCACGTCCTGAGAAAAGACAGTTTATTCAAGGCACTTGTAAACAGGATAGAGCCATAAGAAGTGGTGTAAGCAGCTGGCACCGACATTTCATTTAGTTTATTCTTTTCAGTTGCCTCCTCAAAGCACGAAGTTTATGCCAGCAGATGTGTGGAATGATTATATATATTATTATCAGAGGAATAGTTTTATCAGCAGTGAGTTGGGAGCATGGTGCAGAGAGCCCCTCACTGGCCAGCACTAGGAATGATGCTTCTAGTAATAGTCAGTGGGCTTATCAAATCTTGGGGTTGGTTCATTCGTTGTCATTTTAGGTAATTCAGGTTGTGGGTTCAATTTCTGATTTGTTCGTGGTGTGAATGAGGATCCATTGCACATCACTCAAGAGGTTATAGAGGGGGCTTGCTCTATAAAGAGCTAAGCTTCAACTTGTTGGACTACATTCTCAATTTCTCTTGTAAAAAAAATAATCAGCTGATTATAGTTACAGATATAAAATTGTTGTTGATGGTAGTACAGACTACACCTCTATGCTTGCTTGCTTGAAGATTAAATGATTCTATTTTGAATATTTGAATTTGGAATTCATATATAAAAATGCTAAATAATTAAGTTATTTTAAAATAAAAATACATGTCTTTAATTGTTAAATCATTTGATTTAAGAAAAGAGACTTTTTTTATCTACCCATAGAGTTTATGGATTCTCTCTGTGTAATAATAATTGTCCCAAGCATGTGCCTCACCTATTTCTTTAGGTCCTTCGACTTAGGAAATAGAGAAAAGTAAGTGAGCATTTTTGTTGGGATTGGGATTGTAAAAAAATGTTATGTAACTTACTAACTAATATATATGATAAAAAAGTGTTATGTAACTTACTAACTTTTATTGGAAGATAACTTGTCAGCCTTCACAAATATATAGTAAAAGAATGTTAACCTACTAACTTACACTTCTTACATTTCTTTAGAATTTCAGTTTCGAAAATGGTCACGAACTTTCTCAAACTTTCCTTCTCAAAATTTTATAGCTCAAACACTTTGTTCAAAATTTAATAGCTTGGCCTAAAGAGTGTATAGCTCATTTTATAGCTTAACCATCTCTTTAAAGAATTTCATAGTTCACCCATTCTTAACATTTGGTAAGTCGTCCATCAATTCAACGTTAAATGGGCCCCTCAATTCTCATTTAGAATTTCTAGTTTGAGTTCATAGTTCACTATTCTTAACTTGAGTTCATAGGCCCCTCAATTCTCATTTAGAATTTGTGGCTAGAATATGATTATAATTTTAAAAAAGTAATTATCAAATTTATAAAATTGAAAGAAAACAATAAAAAAAATTGGTGCATTTTTAAAATCAAAGTTGAAGAAAACTATTACATCTTTAAGATGGAAGTAAAAAAAAATGATGCATCTTAAAAGAAATAATTTTGGTGCATCTTTAAGATGGAAGTCAAAAATTGATACATCTTAGAAAAATACAGGACTATTTGAACTTGTGTAAGCTACTAAAAGCCAAAACCATTAAAGATAATGAATTCTCAAACAAAAGCAATTACACAGTAAAAACAATGAATCTGAAACAAATACATAGACTTCGTAGTCTATAAATGGTAATGCCAAGTAACTGTAATACTATCCTCACTAAAGGCAATTCACAATTGATTATCCATACTATTCAAAACAAAAAAGTATAAATAATTGGAAACTCTGTTACATCCTCCCACTAATTTAGAAATGTTGGACAACCTCGAATCCCTGCTGTAGGGAAGCTAACAAAGCTACTGACTTCCTAGCCAACGTAGGAATTGACTGATGTGAAGAATGAAAAATCTCAACTCAGTAACGGTAATTAGTATAGGTACAGGCCTTAAAAGATAGTCTAATTCAAATTTTTAGGCCATATGTAGGGGTCACATCATCTGGAGCTTAGCTCCTCTATCAATTGTCTTACGCATTGCCCAACTTCCTTCTTCTCTTGAACTAGATAAGACAATTGCATAATTAATTATATTTGTCCAAGTGAATTGCTTTTAGGTTTTTTTTAATTGGAATAAGAACATAAACAGATTACAAAGATAATGCTGATTATGTGCTGTTAACAGCATAAAAAACAAGAAGAAATTACAACTAATATTGCTGTCCAACATATCTATTTATATCCTCTTTTTATCCACCAATTTTATTATCCTTCTTTAGGGGAGTAGTTTCTATTATTATATTGTTTACTTAAATTTAAAAATAAGATTACTAGTACTTGTATCTAAAGGAGGTTCAAGGATTACGTCGATAGAAAATTATATGTATGTTATATTTTTGAAAGTATGTGTTTGTGTATGGATGTGCTACAAATTCTAGTTGCATGTGATTAGATTAAACAATTAATAATAACTGCTAAATAATGGAATGAAATAAACTTAGACAAATTTAAATTTTTTCCTTAAAGAAATTAAGTATTATTTAATTTTGAAATATTTGTATTTAAAAAATAAAATAATGTAAATGAAAAAAGAAATTTGCCATCAAATTGACACAAAACATTGCAAATAAAAATAGAATATTTCCATCGAGCTGAAAAATGAATATTTATCTAGTTTTTATGTGATAAATAAAATTTTGGAGGCTTTCACTTGATATTTTGGAGGCTTTTACCATTAAACGACAGCTTAAACTTGTTTTCCGATGACTCGATAGTGGTTTGTAGGCGTGAAACTTGTTTTAGGCTAAAATATCATGATATGTAACCTATCGGCTAATTATTTAAAAGTAAATGCTTTTGACTAAGAGTTATGAATCAATAAAGTCACAAACAAAAGACTCATCTTCAATATTAAGATTGAAGAATAACGTGATGGAAAAACAACAACACCACAATTTAAACAATAACCGATGGCAAGAACATTTACACCTTTAAAATGTTATGACTATTAACTATTTAGTTGTTTTAAATAGATTGTCATTTGCCATCAACCACACCTTTAAAATGCTATGACTATAGACTATTTAGTTGTTTTAAATAGATTGTTAGTTGTCAATAACGTGACTTGGCAAAAAAACACCACCACAATTTAAACAATAATGGATGGCAAGAACAACCACACCTTAAAAAAGTTATGACTATTAACTATTTAGTTGTTTTAAATAGAGTGTCATTTACCATCCCATACCAACCACACCTTTAAAATGTTAATGACTATTGACTATTTAGTTGTTTTAAATAAATTGTTATTTTTCCATATTAAGATATGGAAAAAACAACCACCTTTAAAACATTATGACTATTAACTATTTAGTTAGAAAAACACCACCACAATTTAAACATTAATGAATGTCAAGAAAAACCATACCTTTGAAAATTTATGACTATTAACTATTTAGTTGTTTTAAATAGATTGCCATTTACCATCAACCATACCAACCACACCTTTAAAATGTTAATGACTATTGATTTAGTTGTTTTAAATAAATTGTTATTTGTCAATATTAAGATTCAATAATAACGGATGGCAAAAACAACCACCTTTAAAACGTTATGACTATTAACTATTTAGTTGCTTTAAATAAATTGTCATTTGCCATCAACCACACCTTTGCAATGTTATGACTATTGACTATTTAGTTGTTTTAAATAGATGGCAAAAACAACCACCTTTAAAACATCATGACTATTAGCTATTTAGTTGTTTTAAATAAATTGTCATTTGCCATCAACCACACCAACCATAAGAACCTTTAAAATGTTACGACTATTAACTATTTAGTTGTTTTAAATAGTCGTTGGTAAGAACCACACCTTTATGTTATGACTATTAACTATTTAGTTGCTTTAAATAAATTGTCATTTGCCATCAACCACACCAACGATAAGAACAACCACACCTTTGCAATGTTATGACTATTGACTATTTAGTTGTTTTAAATAGATGGCAAAAACAACCACCTTTAAAACATCATGACTATTAGCTATTTAGTTGTTTTAAATAAATTGTCATTTGCCATCAACCACACCAACCGTAAGAACCTTTAAAATGTTACGACTATTAACTATTTAGTTGTTTTAAATAGTCGTTGGTAAGAACCACACCTTTATGTTATGACTTTTGACTATTTAGCTATTTTAAATAGATTGTTATGACTATTTAGTTATTTGTTATTTTGTTATCACTATTAACTATTTACATTGTTTTAAACAAACTGTCATTTGCCATCAACCTTTAAAATGTTATTACTATTGACTATTTATGATGATGTTTTATCATTTAAAATGTTATTACTATTGACTATTTATGATGATGTTTTAAATGATAATGACTTTTGACTATTTAACTGTTTTGAATAGATTGTTATGACTATTTAGTTATTTATTATTTTGTTATCACTATTAACTATTTACATTGTTTTAAACAAATTGTCATTTGCCATCAACCTTTAAAATGTTATCACAATTAACTATTTAGTCATTTACCATCAATCACACCTTTAAAATGTTATTACTATTGACTATTTATGATGATAATGTTATCGCTATTAACTATTTAGTCATTTACCATCAATCACACCATTAACTATTTAGTCATTTACCATCAATCACCTTTAAAATGTTATTACTATTGACTATTTATGATGATGTTTTATCATTTAAAATGTTATTACTATTGACTATTTATGATGATGTTTTAAATGATAATGACTTTTGACTATTTAACTGTTTTGAATAGATTGTTATGACTATTTAGTTATTTATTATTTTGTTATCACTATTAACTATTTACATTGTTTTAAACAAATTGTCATTTGCCATCAACCTTTAAAATGTTATCACAATTAACTATTTAGTCATTTACCATCAATCACACCTTTAAAATGTTATTACTATTGACTATTTATGATGATAATGTTATCACTATTAACTATTTAGTCATTTACCATCAATCACACCATTAACTATTTAGTCATTTACCATCAATCACCTTTAAAATGTTATTACTATTGACTATTTATGATGATGTTTTATCATTTAAAATGTTATTACTATTGACTATTTATGATGATGTTTTAAATGATAATGACTTTTGACTATTTAACTGTTTTGAATAGATTGTTATGACTATTTAGTTATTTATTATTTTGTTATCACTATTAACTATTTACATTGTTTTAAACAAATTGTCATTTGCCATCAACCTTTAAAATGTTATCACAATTAACTATTTAGTCATTTACCATCAATAACACCTTTAAAATGTTATTACTATTGACTATTTATGATGATAATGTTATCACTATTAACTATTTAGTCATTTACCATCAATCACACCATTAACTATTTAGTCATTTACCATCAATCACCTTTAAAATGTTATTACTATTGACTATTTATGATGATGTTTTATCATTTAAAATGTTATTACTATTGACTATTTATGATGATGTTTTAAATGATAATGACTTTTGACTATTTAACTGTTTTGAATAGATTGTTATGACTATTTAGTTATTTATTATTTTGTTATCACTATTAACTATTTACATTGTTTTAAACAAATTGTCATTTGCCATCAACCTTTAAAATGTTATCACAATTAACTATTTAGTCATTTACCATCAATCACACCTTTAAAATGTTATTACTATTGACTATTTATGATGAAGTTTTAAATAGATTATCATTTGATAAATAAACTATTTATATGTTTTTATGATCACCTTTAAAATGTTATTACTATTGACTATATCATCATAAATAGATTATCAATCTACTATTTATCACACCTTTAAAATGTTATTACTATTGACTATTTATGATGAAGTTTTAAATAGATTATCATTTGATAAATAAACTATTTATATGTTTTTATGATCACCTTTAAAATGTTATTACTATTGACTATATCATCATAAATAGATTATCAATCTACTATTTATGATGATGTTTTAAATAGATCATCAATCCACTATTTATGATGATGTTTTAAATAGATTATCAATCCACTATTTATGATGACCTTTAAAATGTTATTACTATTGACTATATCATCATAAATAGTATCAATCCACTATTTATGATGATAATGATAAATAGATTATCAATCCACTATTTATGATGATGTTAATGTTGACTTTAAATGATGTTACTATTGACTTCAAAATGTTATTACTATTGACTATATCATCATAAATAGATTATCAATCTACTATTTATGATGATGTTTTAAATAGATTATCAATCCACTATTTATGATGATGTTTTAAATAGATTATCAATCCACTATTTATGATGACCTTTAAAATGTTATTACTATTGACTGTAGAAACCCCTGTTTCCCCGTTTCCCCTGTATCTGATGGTTTTAATGTTTTTTCTGAAGGTTTTGCAATTTTTGTCGTTTCTAGGGTTTTAAGCATAAAGTGCCAGATGGCGTTTTTTGCATGTAATTAAAAATAGATTCTATAAAATTCATGCAACTTCGTAAATAACCATATCTATTGCAAATACTGGAACTCGTTCATTAAGATTCTTCTGAAGACAATTACAAAGATACCCAGATACATGCAAGATGAAAAAACAAATAAATATTGAAAACCTGGTTTTATTGATACAGCAATAAATGCATGGTACGGCTGAACTGATAAACTCCTTCTCCCTCTATCTGGTGCTCCGGAGTGGACACAAATGCCAAGGCGTCTCCAACTGGTGAAGGAAATAGACCTTAAATGAGACGTTTTGCTCTGTGGTGAAGAAGTTGTCTTTCTCTGCTGGTACGGCCTGACAGTGGTACGGCCTGCTGCTGCAATTAATGCTGATTATTCGGCTCCTTAAAATCAATCTCTAAACCCTCAGTATATTGTTTGCATGTTGTTCCTCTCGCTAAAGCGCCTCCAGAGAAGATGAAAGATGGCCTGAATGTGAGGCATTTTCTTCAAACATTAGTACTGCTCCCAAGAAGAAGGTATGGCTTTCTGTACAGTAGTACGGTTGAACAGCAGCATTCAATGATTAGATGTACGGCATCCCAACACCCATGTCTAAACCTTTTGGATATGGTGCGCTCTGATAGGTAATGCCAGAAGATGAAAAACTGGAGGTGTTATATTCTGGAGAACAAAATATGGCTTCCTTCAATAGTACGGCCAAGTACAGCAGTACGGCCTTCTTTAAACAGCAGCAAGAAATAATAAATGACCCTCCGTATTCAATACCTAACCTCTGAGATGTAATGCGCCTCTGTGAATGGATGTATTCTATATTGAATGAATATGCTGAAGCTCTGTAAAATAGATAACCTCTGAAGCTCTGTGATTCCTCCTGAATGAAGAAACCTCTGTGCTGGCAATAAATCAGATGTTATTTCACATCCTCTGAACTGCGTCGATGGAGATGGCTCGTTCTCCAACGAATTACGAACTCAAACCCTAAGGTCTTCGTCCTCTGGCAAAGACTGGCAAAATTTTCAATTCACAAATGTCATAATGGCTCAGAAACCAAGGCAAATCCTCTTTATTGCACAAAAGTGCGATTTCCTTAATAATAGGGATTTAATAAAATATTTAACTTTTAATCTTTCACTTTCTCCATAGTCTCAGCTAAATATTTTATAATAATTTTTAATTTGCCAAATGGCCCCCTTCCTGATGTTGGGCGCACCCCTCAAGGCAATCACTTAAGTTATAATTTTAAATTATAACTTTATATTATAAACCATTAAATAATTAATATTTAATCAATACAATTAAATATTAATATTTTCCTCGTTACTCATCTGATTACCGATCCGTCTGATGCTGACGAACTCTGAAGTGATTCCGGATGCCGCCAAAGCCATACTGCTAAAAATAGCAGTGGTCCCACACTGCCTGCCAGGAACTGCTAAAAATAACAATTCTGCAAAATGTCTCTGAATGAGCCCGAACGAAAGCCAATCGATCAAAACTGCCAATCTGACGCTGAGCCAAGCTCCGAAACGACCCTCTAACCACTCTGTCAGCCTACGAGGGTCTCATGATAGGCCAATCTCACGATCACTGATGCTCGCCAAAAATGGGGACATGACATTGACTATATCATCATAAATAGTATCAATCCACTATTTATGATGATAATGATAAATAGATTATCAATCCACTATTTATGATGATGTTAATGTTGACTTTAAATGATGTTACTATTGACTTTAAAATGTTATTACTATTGACTATATCATCATAAATAGATTATCAATCTACTATTTATGATGATGTTTTAAATAGATTATCAATCCACTATTTATGATGATGTTTTAAATAGATTATCAATCCACTATTTATGATGACCTTTAAAATGTTATTACTATTGACTATATCATCATAAATAGTATCAATCCACTATTTATGATGATAATGATAAATAGATTATCAATCCACTATTTATGATGATGTTAATGTTGACTTTAAATGATGTTACTATTGACTTTAAAATGTTATTACTATTGACTATATCATCATAAATAGATTATCAATCTACTATTTATGATGATGTTTTAAATAGATTATCAATCCACTATTTATGATGACCTTTAAAATGTTATTACTATTGACTATATCATCATAAATAGTATCAATCCACTATTTATGATGATAATGATAAATAGATTATCAATCCACTATTTATGATGATGTTAATGTTGACTTTAAATGATGTTACTATTGACTTTAAAATGTTAAACTTTTTATGATGAGAAGTCAATATGTTATTACTATTGACTTTTTATGATGATTGTTTTAAATAGATTATCATTTGATGAATATTGATGGCAAGAACAACCGCAGCCTTTAAATGTTATGCCTATGGACTATTTACATTGTTTTAAACCACAATTTAAAAACCACAATAACTGACAAGAACAACCACAAAACAATTTAAAAACCACAATAACTGACAAGAACAACCACACCCTTTAAATGTTTGACTATTGACTATTTACGTTGTTTTATGACTAACCAACCTAAAAAAACATGTAATTCTTATCGAGTACACATCACAGTGATAATACATAAATGCATTTGTATGTCCAACAAAGTAAGAACCAGCAGATTGCAGATTAAACTGTAAAAAAAGAAAAATTTAAATATGGAACGATTTTGTTGCCTTGTTTCTGCTATAGAATCTTCAATTCCATTGGGTCATCACAAGACACAATCTAAATATTTGAAATAACCAGTCAGATTTTTATAAATACATTACTTTACAAAGTCTGTACAGTGCAGTCAGACTGGACAGCAGGTAAACCCACTTAAAACAACTGCTAACACTCCAACAATAGAAAGACTCTCATCAGACTAACATACGACTAAGTTACTAACACTCCAACAATAGAAAGACCATGATACCATAACGAAGAGTTTAAGCAGCACAGACTGTGAGGCTCATAAGTTAAACACAACTTACTGGCTATTTGAATTTAAGGACAAGGTTTAGAGCAATAACATTTTCGGTTTATAACATGCGTATCACAACTCCCTGTTGGAAATCTTTCAGTTTGACAGACATTTTTGCAGTTGGTGCTTCTTACACAAGGTCCCTTAAAATTTTTGCTTTCGGTCTTGCACATTCGTTGCCTTGCTGCCTCTATCTCTGCAAAACATGAACCAAACTAAGACAAATAAATGAATGTTCATATAAATGAGCTTCCCAAAACAAATAAATGAAATTCATATTGATGAATATAGATCAAGAACTTACCAAGGCTGTAAAAAACTAACAAAACCAGAAACACAATACTCAAGCTCCCTCTGCTCAGTGCCATTTTCTGCTCTGTTGAGAAGATAGGGTATTGCCGCGCTTATATAGAATAAATTATGCATTTGTGTATTGTAGTTAGTGCTTCCACGTCCTGAAAGAAGAGAGTTTGTTCAAGGCACGTGTAAACAGGATAAAGCCATAAGAAGAAGTGTAAGCAGCTGGCACCGACATTTGATTGCCTCCTCAAAAACAAAAAAGTTTATGCCAGCACATGTGATTATATATTAGTATCGGAGGAATAGTTTTATCAGCAGTGAGTTGGGAGCATGACACAGAGAGCCCCTCACTGGCCAGCACTAGGTAATGCTGCTTCGGTTACAATTCTTGGGGTTATTTCATTCTGTTTTGGCTGTCGATGTAGGTAGTTCAGGTTGTGGGTTCAACTTCTAATTTGTCTGCGATGTGGATGAGGGTTCATTGCACATCACTCGAGGGGTCTCCTCCCTAAAGAACTAAGATCCAGTCCGCTGGACTAAATTCTCAATTTCGACTTTCAATAAACAAAAAACAAAAAAAAAAAGAACAACTGATTATAATTACAGATATAAAATTGTTGTTGATGACAATATAGACTATACCTCTACACTTGCTTGAAGATTAAATGATTCTATTTTGAGTATTTTGAATTTGGAATTCATATAAAAGAATGGTAAATAGTTAAGCTATTTTAAAATAAAAATACACGTCTTTAATTGTTAAATCATTTGATTTAAGAAAATAGCCTTTTTATCTATTCCCATAGAGTTTATGGATTCTCTCCCTTCAACATTGTGTAATAATAATTGTCCCAAGCATGTGTCTCACCTATTTCTTTAGGTCTGTGGACTTAGGAAACAGAGAAAAGTAGGTGAACAATGTTGTTGGGATTGGGATTGTTGCATTCTATACTTTACTCTTGAAATTATGACGTCCCACTTTATATAATTTAAAAAAGGTATTCTTAGTAATAAGATAAAGCATATAAAAAATGGTTTATGTTGTAATTTAAAAAATAGTTTAGCCCTCCAATACTTTGTGATTTGCCTACTTTTGCTTAAATAGTTTTTAGTCATTTACTAATGTATTTGGTATTTTTTCTACTCACTCAATTTTTCTTATGTCTTATTCTACAATAGGGTTTCTCACATGTGATCACCTTTCTAGTCTATCCTATTATGACTTGTTCCAACATGCCCAAGTTCTTTAAATTGAGATCATTTCAATCAATTTTCTCAATCTTGTGCCCTCTGATTCCAAGATTACATAATCATAATTTAGAGTTTGCTCTTCAAATTTGGTTGTGGATAATTTCATGATTTTTTTATATTTGTGATTATCCTAGTTCTATCTAATTACCCTACTGTTGATCTAATTAAATCCTTCTGATCTTGAGATCTTTTGGTTAATTTTGTTCAATCTAAGGTCACAATTCAATGCTTTGTGTTTAGGGTTGTGAGTTTTCTTTTCAATGTTCACTACTACTAGACCTACTCATTTGGGTTTGATTTACTTAAATGGGTGAGTTTGCGAAATTCTCCTATATTCAAATTTCATTTGATATACATTTCTCCATATTAGTCTATGGCTATAGTCATTTGGGCTTGCTAGGTCTCAAAACCAATGCTCCACTTCTTGGAACAAATTCTACTCATAAGGCTAGGGTTATCATCATATGGGTAAAATAATTCATCAACAGAATGGTGGAGAATTCTAAGCTAACTCAATAAGACTACATTATATCTTTTGCACTTCAAGCTCAACTTAAACTTAGGAGGGTATTCCTAGGGATATACTTGAATAGGTATGAAAATCATTTAAGATAAACAACAATAATTATGTAAATAATAGGTAAACCCAACCTGTGTGATTAGCCCCAAATATTGTCATTGGACTAAACAAATTAACTATCAATAACCCCTATCTAGCTAAGAAAATACCTTAGAAACATGTACAAGATGGGGTGAGTTTCATGATTCACAGATAATGGTTTTCTATATTCCTTGCCAACAATGATATCACAAATTCACATACTATAATTAGAATGGAAATATAGATTTGGATCAATTGCCTATTCTAAATAATTTTATTCTTGGAATTTATTTGCATGATAATATAAATTTATTTTCTTCCCTAAAATTAGATTTAAACGATTTATAATATGAGAATTATTTTGAGTCACTTAGACCTAAAATCATGATTTTGGTTATGCCTCACTTCACCAAACATGTCATACTTCAAATTCAAAATATAAAATTTTGGCAATCAATGACTTTAGGCAAATCATCATTAGCATCCAACTTTGATTTTAAGTCCATCAAGAAAAAAATGAGGTTGTGGTGGAATTTCTATTCACTGTCCAAAATTGGTAGTTTGTGTGAGAGATTTGAAATTAAAAGTTTTTTCTCAAAATTTGACAATTAAACGATGAGAAAAAGTTTGTTGTGTGTCTCTCTAACAATTTTCAAAGTTCTCAAATATGTTTTGCACCTATGACAATGATGCTATTGATTTTAATCAATTTTTAATTGTTAGTTTCATTTTAAAAATATAAAAATAAAAATATAATTTAATATTATTTTAAAATAAATGATGGGTTTCAAAAAATTTAATAATCATTTTACATGTTTCAACTCTACTTTATAATCAAATAAATTAAAAAACCAATTTTAGACAACTAAATAACAATAAAAATTATTATTTTTACTTAAACAATTTTTTAAATTCAAAAGAAAATATTGATAGAGATCGAAAAATTCTAAAGAAGGAATATTATTTTCTAGATATTAATATAGAGACTTATCATTAAAAATAAAAAAATAAAAAATAAAAATTTGTTCTTTCTTCCCAATAAGACATACTCATCGTAATGCATATGCTCTTGTACAAAATAAATACTAAAGGTTTTAATATTTTTGTAAAGAGGGATTTTAATATTTACAATCCTTGCCTTTGTGCTATATTATGTAGAGAGAGTGGTGAGGACTAGAGTACAAACTTATTGCATTCCATATTATATGATTTAGTGCAAGTTTATATTTTATTATGCAATACATCTATCTATCTTTTTTTTTATTGGAATAAAGCATAAAAAATTACATTAGAGGAACAGTTGCAAAGTTGCTACATAATAACAACAATACAGTAACAAAGAAAGTGAACAAGGCTGTAACATAACAACAATATAGCAAGACACAACAACAATGAAATGTTGTCTAAAATTGCTAACAACTAGCCATGACAATCACCATCATTCAAAGAGTCAAGATTATTCCTTAAATGACCATGAGTAGATAAAAAGATAAGTCTAAGATAGTTGTCATACACAGGGTTTTGTAATTGTGTATTCCAATGCACAAGAAGAAGAGCACTGTCTTTTCTCAATCTAATCTCCATAAGCCAAGGATTGCTTGTCAAACTCATTCAACATTTACCCAGCCAAAGTCATAATACTCCTCTGCTGTATGATTCCTGCCACTGTGAAACAAATCTTGGACCAAGAAGATAAAGATGACTTGTAATAGTTGAGCAGTCCAGTTGTGAAGCTAGAAACATGCAATTTTTGAAGATCCATTGTTGGGTATGTGTAGGATCATGATGGGCCAAAAAGTGGCAATGGGGAAAAAATTATGTTTTTCATCAACCCAAAAACGCGAAAATGTCGAGTTGACTTTTTTGTGGCTTGGGTGTCAGTACATTGCTCCAAAGCAATGCCCAAACCAAGATTTCCATATTGGATATCTTATTCAAATCAGATATCTGATCCAAATCGGATATCCGATTTGAGGCAAATATATATATATTTCGTGCTGTTAAAATCATTTCACACTTGCACAGGCCACGCGCGCACAATGAGGAGGTTTTTCACATAACAAATATCCAATTTAGCCGATATCCATTTTGAAAGGGTAGATTTTGGATTTTTCTTTGCTTTAATCAAATTTTGAATTAGATTTGTATAATTTCAATTAGTTTTTTTTGGATTTTTTTTTCAAAATAGGGTTTTTGATTGAATTTTTATGAAAAACTTGAGTTTAGAATGAATTTTGATTAAAAATGAATGTTTTTTATGGATTTTGATTTTAAATTAGTGTTGTTTATGTATTTGTATTAAAAATTAGAGAATCTTATAGATTTTTGTTAAAAAGTAGGGTTTTCTTGGATTTTTTTTAAAAACTAGGGTATTTTTACAATATTTTCATTTATATTGTCTAATTTTAATTAGATTAATTAGTTTTTAACTTTAATCAGGCATTATGGTTGCTGAGAATGAAAATGCACAAATTCCAAATGATCCACCAGCTGAGAATGAAAATGCAAAAATTCCAAATGATCCACCAGCTGAGAATGAAAATGCACAAATGCCAAATGCTCCACCACCTCCGCAGCCATCAATTGAAGACTTAATTGGTGAAAAATTGCAACAATTGAGGGGCATTTCTAAAGTTTATACGAGAATCCCTCGATTATCTGAGATGTCAAACACATTGAAGGAAATAATTAAAAATATAGAAACCCTCTCCACCCAACATAATGCCTTTCATTCGTGGCAAGAATACATGAGGGAATATTATGCATGTGGATTGTCTTATGATGATGTGAAAGATCTTAGAATAAACAAAGCCTAAATAGCCTCTTTATTTGTTAACCCCCGCACTGGTTTGCCAGTTAATGTTAATAAACCAAAACTTTCTATAAAATGGTGCACACATAGGGACATTGTAGATAACTTTTGGGATCATTGGTGTATGGTTTTTGATAAACCACTGAACAACAATTGTGATATACCGTTTTACTTTATTAAAAAATGATATGCTGAGTTTGTGTTAGGGCATTGATCATGTCAATTACTTTGACATTAAACCCTTCCAGGGCATTGGTGGAGGTATGCCTAGGTAGGATAGACCAGGGGCAATTAGACTAGTCCCATGCCCATATGTTCCCCCTCCTCCCCTTCCTCTGCCACCTCCAGTATATCATTAAGATATTATGCAGGATGCGGCCACACATACTATCCAGGCTATTCACTCTTTAAGTGGTCTTTTGGTTTTGCATGCTTCTACAGTAGCTCAGCCACATTTTGGTGATGTTGGCGATGGCTTGAGTGTTGCTGCGCCATCCTTGTCAAGTCCACATATTTGTGTGCCACATACTTGCTCCATGTGCCACCAGATATGCTTGGGTCCTCTTGTACAACTTGTTGAGCATCCCTTGGACACTTTTGATTATGACCTCCATGATGTGGACATTATAGATCACACGCAAGGGAGTGGAGCGCACCCTACAGAGTCCTCTCTTGCTAGAGAGGGGGGCATTGGAATAGTGACACAGGTAAGATTTAAGTTACAAATTCATAACTTGCATTTGTTTTTAAATGAATATTAATAAGAGATAGTATAATGTACTAATATTTATTTACATGGTCTATTTAACAATTGATGTCTTAGGAGGAGCTCACACAGGTGACTGATAGCACCCTTAGGGCCATTTCATTTGGCCTCGACATGCACACAGTATATATTTTCACACTCACTCGTTTACATTTTTTTATTATATACTTGCTTTTCATTTGAATTGTCATTAATGAAATTATATAATAACTTATATGTTTATCTTATTTTCCTCTTGTAGGAAATACCTAGTGCAAGCGAGGTGCGGCCTTGTCCAGATTATGGACTTGTGCAATGTTAGATAAGGGGAAGGTAATTGAACTCAAATTCGATTGAATTAAGATTTTTAAGATCTTATATTGATTATACATACATCGACATAGATTGGTAGCTTCATATGTACTTGTCATTTTTATGTACAGGCAATTATGAGCTATATGTTGTTGTTGACAAGTGCCACAATGCCTGAAGGAGTACATATTGGAATACCTGAAGGAGTAGGTGTTGAAACACCTCAAGGAGGAGGTGTCAAAACACCTAAAGGAGATAAAGAATAAGATCAGCCTAAAGAGGTATGTGTTTATTTTATTTTGTGTTTGGTATTTATATGTTCCTATTACCAACAATTGTATGCTAACTTGGATCAATTTTATGTTTTTGTTCACATATATGGATTGACATTACAAAAGTTGGTTTGGTCGGTTCTTTGAGAGGGGCATATTCTAGGACTCCTGACCCTTTGAAGAGATGAATATTTCAAGTAATCAAGATTTCAATTTTAGAGTTCAATTATAATTCAATTTGTATATTATTTTGATGTTAATTATTCTATTTTAAATCATATAGTATAACTAATCTCAATTGTGGTTTTAATTTTTCTTGTGCAACTACCTTTAGAGCCAACGAGTGCTTCAAAGAGGCTCCATTTTGATGATCCACTAGTAGTTTAGGATGAGATAGACATTTTGGCATGTAAATTTTGAATAGACATCAAGATGGCATATGCCACGTTTTGTAAAACTTTGTTTGTGTTGGCGTTGATGCCATTTTTGTATATGGAGATACACTCAAGATTATTGGATAATTTGATAAATAGAAGTTGACAATCGAAATTTAATTTCTTCCTCATGTGCATGATTAAACTCTTTGAAAATTTAATCAAGTGAGCAATGGTTAAATATCAATGTACAATAGCATAAAAAAGAATTGTTGTATTATATAGCTTATATTCATATCACTGATTACATTGCATTGCACATCTTTCAAACTCAAAGCATTACTTTGCATTGCATAACTAACAACTAGAAGCTGATAGATGAAAAAAATTCAATTACAATATAGTTTTTACAAAGTCAACCTAAGTAGTTATGCAATTACTTCACATTACATAACTAATAACTAGGAGCAGATGTCAATTGCATTTTCCTGTCATGGAATTTTATGAGATCACATTTCTTTGAGGCATTTTTTCAAACAGTTCATTGCCTTGTCTATGCTACCACATTTTTCATACATGTGTACCAAAGCTTTTTATCAAACAGTTTACTAGCTAGTTGTTATGGCTAAAATCCTAAAAAAAGTACTTTCAAACAAGCTATGGATTGATGCAGAGTGGGGGTGAAAACATATGTGGAAACTACCCTTGACTCCTTTGGACCAAATTTGAGAACCAATAACATACCCCTGTCCTAGGCTAGTGAATTAGCCCTCTTTCACAAAGTGAGTGCCATTTAAACACTTGATCTTCACAAGAACACCCCAAAAAATCTTGAGTTGTGTCATAAAACAACAAATTCTAAGATTATTTTGCACCTACAGGGCCTTTAGCAGGCTGTCCCATGAAACCGTTCATTTACCATGCAAATGCATAGGGTTTATTGAAAGTCCCACTTGCACAACTCCCCTGACCATGCCACCGACTCATACACCTCTATTATGACCCAAACATGCTTAAACATTAAAGGGATTTCCCCACTCTCATTGATTTTAACAAACCTTAGGCTAAAAGCTCCATTTTCATGCAATTTAAGCAGTGGTTTGCTTAGGACAACAACTCCAAAACTCACAAATCATTTCCCCTTTCTTAAATGGAACTACACACATCATATTATACACAGCCTCTCCATCGAGCCACATGAAAGTTACAATAGGTGGAGGGCTTCAAGAATTCATAATTTACTCAAAATGCAAAATCTGGGTTCACTACCCGCCTTGAGAAAACTTGGCACAAAACTCACAAAAAATGAAAAGAAAGCACTCAAACCAACTTTAAAGGGGTCTCAGGCTTGCTTCCCCCTCATTCCACATGCTATGCAACTGTTTAATTGTTGTGTAGTGGTCGAACAATGGAGAAAACACAGATTTTTTCTGTAGAAACCATAGTTTTTGCAAAGTAACTCAATATGATCTTATTGATTCTTCAAAAAATTACATTCATCAATCCCTAAAATGACTTCCTCAACCTTTTTTAAGACTCTCCCCCACATAAAACAACCGACCAACTCCCAATAACTGGCTTACAAACTAAGTTACTTGTTCAGGTTCAAGTTTGAGTTCGGGGGTTTGGTTCGCCAGTTCGGCTAATTTTCTTTTGGGGGTGATTCAGTTCGTTAGTAAAAAAAATGTAAAAATAAAATATATATATGCATCATAGAAGCATGAAATAGGATTAGAATATCACATAACATCATATAAACAACAAAACCACCATAAACTTGAATGTCATTTAAAACATGCATGATAAATATTCATCATTAAAACTTGAATTGTGGTAGCTTGATATACAAAGTCTATTGATGTCAAGGTTCAATTTGTATGATTTTGAAAAAGAAGCCAACTGAGTAGAGTTATCAGCATTCTTTAGAAATCATAAGAATTTATTTAGTACACTAGTCATTTTGATGTCTTCTTGCAATCTCAAACACTAAATCTATGAAGAAGTTAACTCTGCTACCCACTAGTTTCCATTAAAAAGAAAGCAACAAGCTATGGTCTCATGACTTTTTTTTCACACGAAAATCAGCGTTGGAGTTCGGTTGGAGGCTAAAAATTACTTGTAACTACATAAATAAATCTTGTTCTACAACTCGTATGACCTAATTGACTATTCCATCACATCTAGCTGGTTATTCTTAGGTTAGGTATGGTCCCCTTTCACACCCAAATCGGCCGAAGCAGTTTGAGCTACGTTCAATCAGCGAAATCCCTTAAGAGTCTAAAGTGCGAAAGGGTAGAAATCTTTGACGAATTTTTTCTCAGAAACTGTGATGCCTACAAAATTTTTGTTTGAGGCTACAAGATCATCTTGGGCCCCTCTACAATAACCTCTCTCATTTTTTGCTATCTCGGAGGTGTTTATCTGTGGTGGCAAGTTTTCAGTTGAGGGAAAAGTTGTCAGATGCAAGCAGTGTAAAGTTGCAAAGTGGTGCAACTTTGATTCAGAAACTTGTACAACCAAACAAAATATTCCAACACGTCTGGATGAGTACGTTTATGCTAGGGATGGTCCTCTTTTGTACCCAAATACATCGACTCACTCCGAGCTACATTGGACCGACGATTTCCCTTAAGAGTCAAAAGTGCTAAAAGACAACAATCTTTGAAGGGCTATTTCATAGAAACTGTGATGTTTACAGACTCTTAGTTTGAAGCTATGGGATTTTGTTTGGCCCATCTACAATAATCTCTCTCAGTTTTTTCTATCTCGGAGGCATTTTCCCGTGGTGGAAAGTTTTCAATTGAGGGAAAAGTTGTCAGATGCAAGCACTGTAAAGTTGTAAAGTGGTACAAATTTCATTCAACAACTCGTACGACCAAATATACTATTCCAACACTTCCGGATGGGTATGTTTATTCTAGGGATGGTCCTCTTTTGCACCCAAATACGCCGAATCACTTAGAGCTACATTGGACCGACGATTTCCCTTAAGAGTCCAAGTGCTAAAAGGCATTAATCTTTGAAGGGCTATTTATTAGAAATCGTGACATTTATAGACTCTCCGTTTGAGGATATGGGACCGTGTTTGGCCCATCTACAATAACCTTTCTCGGTTTTTGCTATCTCAGAGGCATTTTCCCATGGTGGCAAGTTTTCAGTTGAGGGAAAAGTTGTTAGATACAAGCAGTGTAAAGTTGCAAAGTGGTGCAACTTTCATTCAACAACTCGTACGACCAAACAAAATGTTCCAACACGTCTGTATGGGTACGTTTACACACTAGGGATGGTCCTCTTTTGCACCCAAATACGCCGAATCACTCCAAGCTACATTGGACCGACGATTTCCCTTAAGAGTCCAAAGTGCTAAAAGA
Source organism: Sequoia sempervirens (assembly GCA_007258455.2). Classification (NCBI taxonomy): domain Eukaryota; kingdom Viridiplantae; phylum Streptophyta; class Pinopsida; order Cupressales; family Cupressaceae; genus Sequoia; species Sequoia sempervirens. The sequence continues at coordinate 33,141 of VDFB02109663.1, forward strand.
CAACAATCTTTGAAGGGCTATTTCCCAGAAACTGTGACATTTAAAAACTCTCCATTTGAGGCTATGGGATCATATTTGGTCCATCTACAATAACCTCTCTCAATTTTTGCTATCTCAGAGGCATTTTTTTGTGGTGGCAAGTTTTTAGTTGAGGGAAAAGTTGTCAGATGCAAGTAGTGTAAAGTTGCAAAGTGGTGCAACTTTCATTCAACAACTTGTACGACTAAATAGATTGTTCTAAAATGTCCGGATGGGTACGTTTATGCTAGGGATGGTCCTCTTTTGCACCCAAATATGCTAAATCACTATGAGCTACATTGGACCAATGATTTCCCTTAAAAGTCCAAAGTGCTAAAAGGCAACAATCTTTGAAGGGATATTTCTTGGAAATCATGATATTTACAAACTCTATGTTTGAGGCTATGGGATCTTGTTTGGCCCATCTACAATAACCTCTCTCGGTTTTTGCTATCTCGGAGGTGTTTTCCAGTGGTGGCAAGTTTTCAGTTGAGGGAAAAGTTGTCAGATGCAAGCAGTGTAAAGTTACAAAGTGGTGCAACTTTCATTCAACAACTCGTATGACCAAATGGACTATTCCAACATGTCCAAATGGGTACGTTTACACTAGGGATGGTCCTCTTTTGCACCCAAATACACCGAACCACTCCAAGCTACATTGGACCACAATTTCCCTTAAGAGTCCAAAGTGCTAAAAGATAACAATCTTTGAAGGGCTATTTCTCATAAATCGTGACATTTACAAACTCTCTATTTGAGGCTATGGGATTGTGTTTTTTCATGGTGGCAAGTTTTTAGTTGAGGGAAAAGTTGTCAGATGCAAGCAGTGTAGAGTTGCAAAGTGGTGCAACTTTCATTCAACAACTTGTATGACTAAATAGATTGTTCCAAAATGTCTGGATGGGTAAATTTACGCTAGGGATGGTCCTCTTTTGCACCCTAATATGTTGAATCACTCTGAGCTACATTGGACCAATGATTTCCCTTAAGAGTCCAAAGTGCTAAAAGGAAAAAATCTTTGAAGGGCTATTTCTTGGAAACCGTGATGTTTACAAACTTTCTATTTGAGGCTATGGGATCTTGTTTGGCCCATCTACAATAACCTCTCTTGGTTTTTGCTATCTTGAAGGTATTTTCTAAGGCGTTTTCCTGTGGTGGTAAGTTTTTAGTTGAGGGAAAAGTTGTTAGATGTAAGCAGTGTAAAGTTGCAAAGTGGTGCAACTTTCATTCAAGAACTCGTACAACCAAATGGACTATTCCAACATGTCCGAATTGGTACGTTTATGCTAGGGATGGTCCTCTTTTGCACTCAAATACGCCGAATCACTCTGAGCTACATTGGACTAGTGATTTCCCTTAAGAGTCCAAAGTGCTAAAATGCCATACCATCTAATGTACAATATGTAGTTGGATGGTATGGCAATGGTAGATTTTATTAGGACTGTATAAGGTGACTATGTGGGTTTAGAGAACTAGAAACATCTGTACTTGAGTTGGTGAGTTGCCATGCATGGAAAAAGTGAGTGAAATTAGGTGAAAAATGGTGGTTACAACTTGCTAATATCAATGAAACGTGGGGGCAGCAAGATTTAAGGTTGGATCAAGATTGTGTAGGTCCTAATAGACTTGTTTGATGAGTTTATAGGGTGTGGCAAGGTTGGAAACATTGTTCTCCTTAAAAACCTCATGAAAGGTTCCAAAAATGAAGTTGCACCCAAGTTGCATTTGAGGAGCAAAAGTGGCAAGCCATTGTAATTTATTATATATAAATAGGAGATATTAAAAAACCTAGTTCAAACGAGCATACCGACAGGAAAGAACCAGGAAGAAAACCTTCAGTTGTAGCTCGATTAAGTACAAAAAGTTATTACAAAATTTTTCCAATAATAGTAACAAAGCATACACCTATATGACTAATTCAACCTATGAGTTTCCAAAATATAGACCCCTTTACATTTTAAACATACCCTTTATACAATGCCAAAAATTTGACCCATAATTCAAAAAACATCACTAGATATAAATTATGCCCATACACAGTTATGATCTTTTTACATTGTTTCACATTTGAAAATTCAAATTTTACAAAATTTTCCTATTGGAGGCATTCAAGGCACAGTCTTCCACAATAGTAGTATGTTCACATTCTGGACTGACAAGGACCTATACAAACCATCAATGTAGCTTAGAATAACCAATCTATATTATTCTAAATGACACAAAATATGATGAGATGGTAATGCAAACTATAAAAGATGCTTAGAATAACCAATCTATATTGTTGTAATCTATTGCATACCTTTCTGAAAGGATCAGAGTTGGCTATTGTTGCAGCAGGTCCATGATCAATCGTGCTAGAAATATCGTAAAAGTGGGAAAATGAGAAATCTATATTGTCACAATAGAAAAGATGCTTAGACTAACAAATCTATATTAAACTAAACAACCTAAATGATGATGAATTGGTGATGCAAACTATAAAAGATGCTTAGAATAACCAATCTATATTATTCTAAATGACACAAAATATGATGAGATGGTAATGCAAACTATAAAAGACGCTTAGAATAACCAATCTATATTATTGTAGTTTGTCGCATACCTCTTCGAAAGGATTAGAGCTGGCTATTGTTGCAGCAGGTCCATAATCAATCGTGTCAGGAATATAGAAAAAGTGGGAAAATGAGAAATCTATATTGTCACAATAGAAAATATGCTTATACTAACAAATCTATATTAATCTAAACAACCTGAATGATGATGAATTGGTGATGCAAACTATAAAAGATGCTTAAAAGACCATAGGGCTCAGGTTCACCAATATATATTGTTCTAATCTGTCGCTTTCGTCTCTAAAAGGATCAAAGCTAGCTATTGTTGCAATAGGTCCATGATCAGTCGTGCTAAAAATATCACTTTAAGTGCATACAAAATATCACTATTAAAGACACCTACATTGCAATAGTGTACAAAATATCAATATTAAATAAAGAACACTAATGAACTTAAGCATAATGAACATAAGGATTGTACCTTCCATTCTTGAAAATGCTATTCAAGTGTGCCTAAAGGCTCATCTCTTTGCTTAAGAGTATCTAATATTGCTTCATGATCAACATTACTAAGTGTCCATAGTTGTTTTGTCTTTGGTGTAGCATGATGCTTCAACAACCTAACATTTGTTGCTATAACAAGGTGTGAATACATGAGAATGGTTTTGTGTTTCTCGTAGTCTTCAAATGCAAGTATGCCACTCTTTCTAATCATGTATGTTCGCAACCAAGTTCTTGCAACCACAATTGAACCTGTAGGATACACGAAACCATCATCATCTTCCATCGGTTGTGTTAGCTTATGCTTTACCCGTACACATCGAACCAACCAATAGTCTGATCTCTCTTCATTCCCCTAAGGTGCAACAACTACAAAAACATGTCCTAGCTATAGTAGATCTGAAAGCAAGTTGTAATCAACTGAACTTTCCATTGTGTCATTTATCATGGATATTGTTTTAGATAAAGGAGTTAGATATTGTGGAACCCATGTATCCACCCACTCACTTGACTCGCATTGATCCCACTCATACTAAATACAACTCTGAAAAAAACAAACAAACTCTCATGTCCAAATGGTCTATGTGCCTGCATCTGAGCTTCAAAATGAATGAATCTTTGAAGAATCTTTGATTGTATGACAATCCAATCTGCCTCCCACTGTACCCTCCTCAACCAACCAAAATAATATGTTCACTGTTGAATCAAGTGTCCCTCCCTGTGACAATGCTGAACTACACCAATCAACAATAGAATGTGCATCACTGAATTTTACTCCTGAAATCTTCAATTGCTCCTTAACTAGAGCTCTCTTTACATATGCACTTGCTCCATCATGCTCCCCTTTCCCATGCCCAGCTTCAAAAAAACTCCAAATATGAGGTACACCCCTCTCTACATGCATTCTACTCAACCAATAAAACAAACCAACATTTTTTAATTGACCTATGCAATTATTTGACCATATGAGATGTTGGCCCAGTCCTATATCATGCTCCTATATGAACTCAAAAAAATTCTTGAAACAATGTTGGACATACTCGGACGAGTGAGATCTATCATCACTCATATAAAAATGATACTCTATGATTATCTTTCAATCCTCCTCTGTACTATCAGGTGCATGTCTAAACATTATGTGGACAAAAATAACAATCTGAATGGAATTGTAATACTGAGATTGCACCTCGTTTTGTGGTTGCAATGTGTAGTTTTTTGCAAAATCAACCATTGATATAATAGTGCCAATTAGAAAAGAGTCCTTACACATCCTAAATTGTTGATCCAACCACTGAGACCTATGACTATGCCTTGCATACTTGTAGAAAATTTTGTCCTTAAAATCTGAAATAAAATCAGCAACACTGCATTCTTTTGTAACCAAATCACATCTAGAACTTTCACCTCCACTTTGCAAAGTATATTTGACTATCTCATATCAAGCTTTTTCTCAACAAGCTTCTTTCCAAATTCTGTTTGGAACCCTCATGAAAACATTGAACAAACTTTGACAAGCCACCACATTGTGAGCACTTCACATTTGAACAATCATTTCTATAGGAAAATAAACCATCATCTCTAGAACATAAAAAATACATCTAGCAAGTCCCTTGATGATTTTAGAAGATGCGTTGCACCACACTCCTGCAACATTTCATTAGTATGCAAAGTAGAACGGATATAGCATAATAGCGCATGGTACATTTAAAACTCCACATGATATTTGAAACAACAAGTATTACGAATCTTAAGAGGCACACAATAAAATGGCTTCAAACCTTCAAAAGTCTTTTGTGACATTTCCATATTTGGATGTGTTCTAATAAATTTTTTGAACAACATTGTTTGGCTTGATTCCAAGAAATGTTTAGGATGCGGTGTATGGTCTCGATTGCCAATTCTTAACTTTAAAACATCCTTTGCATTGGGTGATACTCTAGAGTTATCATGCCAAAATTGTTGAATTACCTGCTTTACATTATCGGTTAGCTTCTTATCAACACGTGGAAGCCTACTGGAAAAATCCCATGTATCATTTTGAAGAGGATCATCTATTCTTTCTCTTCTTGCAAGTGCTCTATCTAAAGTTTTATGATTTATGTCAAAATCAATACAAGTTTGTCTCATAAAGCGAGCCTTTTTCAATTGATGGCTTACTAGGGTAGTTGTAATGACTCTTCAAGCAACTCTCTTATCCTTATCCTTGTTATTTTTTCCAATAGAGTTGAGAGAATTAAAAAGATTTTTGACAATAATAGAATTTTTTTCGATCGTCTTGTTCACACGAATCTCCAATTTGGCTAGCAAATGTCTCATCTTTTGCATCTTTAGCAATTGTACAAAAAGTTGGCATTGCTCGGTCAATGTCTTATCGCTAAAATATTGGTTGAAAATTCTTCTAGCCCACAACCAAACAGTTCGTGTTGACCTCTTGCCTTCAAAATTGTTTATAATGTTCTCATCAATTCCAAGTAACAATTTAGGGGTTCTTGAAGGTCTTGAATTTGGAATATGTCTTTCTTCCACACAAGGTTCTTCATTTCTCATGTAATTTGGTGAAACATAATTTACAATTGCTTCAATATTATGTTCAAAATCTTCATTTTCAACATTTTCACCTTGAACATTTTCAATATCAATTTGAATAATTTCATTCCCAATTTCAATATCATGTTCAACATTTTCAAATCCAACATTTTCACCTTGAACATTTTCATTATCAATTTCAATATTTTCATTATCAATTTCAATATTTTCATTCCCAATTTCAATATCATGTTCAACATCTTCAAATCCAACATTTTCTCCTTGAACATTTTCATTATCAAGTTCAATATTTTCATTCCCAATTTGAATATCATGTTCAACATCTTCAATTCCAACATTTTCACTTAAATATTTTCACCTTGAACATATTCAATTTCCTCTTGACTTGAAGGACCATAGGGTTCAGGTTCACCAATATTTAACATACCTTATCTTCTCTTCCTATGACCTTCTCTATCTCTGTGTCTATGCTTCAATTTGTTCTTTTGTAAGCTTTCTCTTATGTTTTTGCTTCTGACAACTACTGCTCCCCATTATACCTCATAAAAGATGCTAAAAAATCATTGCTTATGACAAATTTGAGTAGAAGGTGCTCCAAAAAGTTGATCTTTGTCTCTTCCTATCTGAAACCACGCGTTTGTCACCTGTAAAGCCTACAAATAGAATTTAGGGTCCATTGGAATGCACAAAATGGCCCACAACTATGATATCCATTATAATATGATATTCGATACAATCTTACATTTGATTTGAAAAAATTTTTAAAATGTTTTGTAATGGTGTGATTTTGGTTCTACAAATCTGATATTTGATTTGTGTACACATAGACCTAAGGGTTAATGGTAGATGGTAGAGGGTTTAAGGGTTAAGGGTATAGAGTATAGGGTAGAGGGTTTAAGGGTTAAGGGTTTAGGGTATAGGGTAGAGGGTTTAAGGGTTAAGGGTTTAGGGTAGAGGGTTATAATGGTTTAGGGTTTCAGGGTTTAGGGTATAGGGTAGAGGGTTT
>VDFB02109667.1:0-12588 GCA_007258455.2 Sequoia sempervirens
CTCCATGTTATATCCACATAATCTTTCTCAAGCCACTTCACATGCCACATGTCAAGATGTGAGGGCTTGTGAGTTCTCAATTCACAATAGCCCTACATCTTGACCATGTTGGTTTAATCTCAACCATCCATTTCTCTAGAGAATTCAAAATTCTCTATAAATACCCCTTTTTTCTCTCATTTTAGAAGGAGATCATTTTGCTAACCAAACTCTTACAAATTTTTGTCTTGAGCCATACTTAGCCAAATACTTGCACTTGCATCCATTTTCATCTATTTTCCATCCATATTGCATCTCAATCATACATATTTTCCATCAAGAGGAGCATATATCACGTCAACGATCGAAGGGCCAACCAAAAGAACAACTCAACAAGTTAAAATGTTCCATTTTGTTTTGTTAAGTTAATCATTTGCCCAATCTTGAGGTGTTAGGTATTTAGGTGGTTTCTTGCATATTTTGTGTTGCTGATCATTTTTTTTCTAGGATTGCGTTTTCACGATCACAATATTAATTATATTTTGTATTATATAAAATATACTTATTAATAATTATTAATTATAATAATTTTATACGTATTTAATAATTTTGTTAAAGAATATAATATCTAATTATAATAAGTTGAATAATTATATTATTTATTATGTAAAATATGGCTAATATATACTTAACTATATTGTAGAATATTAAAACCTAGCTAAATGGTGACATAATTTTCAATTTAATTAACTTATAAAACTGGCAAAGGAGCAGGGTTGTAGCTTTGTCAAATTGGAGAGTGAAAGGAAGAGTCAATACCAAAATGTGAAGAGTTTGGAGAGGAGTAGAAACAAGGTCAGAAATATCAGTAATAGAGAGGAAGAGTTTGGAGTTAAGCAAGGTCAATATAGGCACCAGCGAAGAGTTTGGAGAAGTGAAAACAAGGTCAATATCAATGCCGAGGAAGAGTTTGAAGGAGTGAAAACAAGGTCAATACTAGAGCCGAGGATGAGGTTAAGGGCAGTCATAGAAAATCGACGACCAAGGGCCAATGAGTACTGTATGTTTGGCACCCCATTCTCTTTACGTAATTTTCCTTTCGTTTCCAAAGATCTTCTCATACATTGGCACCCCCATTCACAAGTAAAATGGTAAAAGATAGGAATAAAAAATAAAAGAGTAGCAATCTTTCCACATTTTATCGACCAGCCACCGGGTCTTGGAAAAACTCCCATTATCTACCCACATCTTGGTTGAGGTCTTGGATTTCATCACACATAACCATCATCACATGAGTCTGAAGCAACTGTAGACTTAGCCCTCTCTACAAGCTTAGTGAATTTGACCACTTTATCTTTATTTTTCCTCCAATCTTTATGTTTTTCCCTCCCCTTTCAATCATCTTGAACAACTTGAACTTATAGTTTCCTTTTCTTATTGATCCTTCATGTGCTCATGTCATTATAGCTAGTTGACCACCTAGTTACCCCCAACATCCTCCACATTAAGCTTAATGCCTCCCACCTCCTCCAAAAAGATTGAAATTGTTATCATTCTCATCTAGAACTCATAATTAAGTCCCACTAACTCTCGATGTTCAATTTTTTGGTGGGAACATGTTATTCTTTGTTGTACAACCTACCTCAAATCTTATGTCCACAAAGTTTCTAAAAACATAAAACAATAAGAAAAAATTCAAAAGTATAACTAAAAATGGGTAATTTCCTTTTGGCCTCCTCCACCTCTTATATTTCAATATAGCATGGAATTACACTTACATAACATAAACTCAAACAAATGGAAGTTTATAGGGGCAAAGGAGCCCAAGTATATGCTAGGATAAGCTAGATCTAATGAATAGAAATAGAGGCATACAATTCTTCTTTAATACATCCACCACAAACATATGCAAGGAAAGGTCTCCTCCCTTCTTGGTAGTGATAACCTCCTCCAAACACAACCCTTAAAATTATGAATAGAGGAATATAATCTTTGAAGAACTCAAAGTTGATTCTCTACTACCTGATGCAATTAGTCATTTTATCCTTACAAATATTTATAGTGATTACTAGAGGCACATAGACCAATTCTTAATAATAGAAGAATTTGATCATACTTTTCCAATGATGGCATTATGAGAAAACCTTAGGTTAAATGAATAATTCCTAGCTAAGTGCTTTAAATCATGTCCAACCATATAAGAGAAGACTGTTGCTATGTGTACTTGGATACCATGGAGAAAGGATCTTTGGGCTCTTTCATCAATCAAGGTATTGTTAAATTTTAACACCTAAAAATGAGAATGAAGAATCTTTCCTAGGGTGGTGGCCAATTATGCTTCTCAACACCTAGATTATAAAATATTTGTCAATATCATTTCCATCACAATTAAACCTATTGCTTGAGATATAGTCATACAAGTAAAAAAATTGTCTTTCTTGATAGTAGATACATTCTAGATAATTCAATCCTTGCATCAAATATTGTTGAATGGGCCCAACAAACTACTCATGATGCCCTTACTATTAAGTTAAAACTTTGACAAGGAATATGATTGCATCAAATGTCCTTTCATTTATAAAAGGCTCAAATGGATTTATTTTTAACCCTAAATTATTATCACACATTCATCTCTTTGTTAATGAGTGATTGCACAATAGTGTGTCCCACTTGTGGGATGAGGCAAAAAAATAATCCCGAAATTTCAAAATTACAAAATACCAGTTGAATGAAGAACCTTCATTTGAAGGTGATGTTGTCATGACCTTTGAATGAAGAACCTTCATTCAAAAATGATGCCATGTCAAGACTTTCACATGAAGGCATTTTATATTTTAAATATTTCATGTCCAAAATGCTTTATAAAAGGAACCTTTGCATGAAGGACCTTCAAATGAAGACCTTAATTCACAAGTCCTTCATTAGAAGATCCTTCATATGAAGGTTCCTTTAATTCCATCCCATTATAGCTCTTAGAGTTGTTAGAGATATTTTTGTTTCGAAGTAGAGATTGGACCATCAAATAGTGTCACCATGACTCTACCAAGATATCCATCAAATTGAAAAACCCCGACTTAAGAACCAAAAATTCACAAGAAAATTGCCCCTATCAGCCCTAGGGCATCACTTCAATGCCAAGTTTCTTGCTTTAATAAACCCCTAAATGCAATGAACCTCTATCATACCATGTTGCACACCAATCCACTGAGTTACAGTCCCAAGACAATGGGTGGATTGGTGGATGTCATTTCTATTTAGCCTTCAAACCCTTACATATGAAAAATAGGGCAGTCCCTGTATTTGATTGTTTTCTCCCACAAAACAGTGATTTAGCACTTCAAAACAAATGAAAATGAAAGGGAACACATATATTTATCTACACCAATGATATCAGAACATTTCAAGCTTGTACAGATCCATACAACACAAAATAACTTTAGAAAAATAGTAAAAAAACATAAAATTGCTTCAAGAACGTGGTATTTGATAACAAGAAATTTAGGTATCAACTCAACAATTGCAACAATTGGAATGGGATGAAGTAATACAATATGATATAAATTAGGATAAGAAATGCATCATTTGAAGCATAAAACCAATATGCAGAGATGAAAGAAAGTGCTAACCTCTTAAACTGAAAAAGTTTCTTTTAACTTTAAGATTGTTGGGTAGCCAATTCTTTTAAGTTATCAAATCCTACCATCATACATAATGAAAATGTTGTTGTTTCAAATGACTATGAGCACTAACCTTCACTATTTTAAGATGTTGAAACCTTGTCATAGAGAACTAGAACATTGATGCAACCACTCATCCTACATACAAAACATGCAAAATTCTCCTAACAATTAGACATAGGAAGATTTAAAGTAGCTTAAACAAATTTTTATTGTCAAGCATAAACTTATGATGACTTAACCAGGTCTAGTACACACTCCCTCCCCGTTAACCACTTAGACATGTGGAAATTAAATATAAATTTTTTGCTATTTTTAGTAATGTAGGTGTCCAATAAACCACTTGGTGGTGTTTCCCTTCAAGTTTATTTACTTGAATGAAGAGAAAAATTCCTTTGATTACAATTAGAGAATACATTTGAAGCCTTGGTTGTGTAACTGGTGGACCATAGTCACATTTAACACTTGTTACAAATTTTGGGAGTTAAAAAATTAAGTAGATTTGATGTGATGGACACATTTGGATGGTAGTAACAATAACTTGCAATCTATCAAGACTTGATTACCTTATAACTTTTTAAATTCTAGTGATGAAATGATATATTAATCATAATGTCACCTTGGGATCACATCACCATAAAATAACTTCATCCAACATCCTTATGAGTGTAGGTACCACCAAATAGGTATTTGTCAGATCTTTCTTCCTTGAGTGAGGGAAATTCAGGAAGAGAAGAGGAAAGCGAGACATGTAGTAGGTCTAAAAGAGGGAGATCAACTAGAGGTCAAAAGATTAGAAGAAAATTATGTAAATGGATGGAATTTTTTCTTGCTGAAGGGGGGTCATGTTCATATGATGATGAGTGTATAGGAGACATCAAGGTGCCCTTGAGGTACAAACATCTATGGAAACAATGGGTATTAATGAGACCATAAATTGTCTCATATTTTATCAAAGAAAATCATTTATTTCTTCTTAATGCATTAATGTTAAAGTGGATTTGAGTGATGATTGAAAGTTCTTTAGCTTGTTTAAAGTAGAATATAAAGTAGATGTTTGATTTATTTTTAGTAATTATATGTGATCTAAATTTCCTCTAATATGTCTCCATGAAGTGTTTAAGATGATATAATGTAGATAAATGAGTTATTAAATAACTCATGGGAAGAAGAAGCTTCATAGACACTTGCAACAGAGAGCTCCAAACACTTGAAGCAGTTAACTCCTAAAATATTTAGAAGGATTTGAAGAAGTAATGAGAAGATAGAAAAGACTCTCAGCACACTCCTACATTCATGAAAAATAATGGAGCATCAATCATTCCAAAATTAATGGGATGAGTTTTTGTTTCATGTTGAGTTCAAAGATCTCTCACAGTTATTACATTTCATGATTCCTTCTTCCACCAAAGATAACTCAAGCTACCACATCAATAAAATGTTGTTGCATGATTATAGCATGCTATTCATGTTAATGATCAATTATTTTGGGAAGAAAAGTGAAGAATAATTCCTTCATTCACGTGGAGAACTGAAGACTTCATAAAAATCAAGCATTCAAAAATAGTCAAAAACATAGTCTCAGTAAAACAGTAATATCTCCCTCATTTCTCAAAAAAATTTGAAACTTCAAAATGATCTGGAAACTACATTTGAAGATCTAAAAACCCTTTTGAGGATTTGGCTTGGTTTGTAGTAGGGAAGGAGCAGTAAGCATCAAAATATTATTGAAACAAAAGTGGCGCGATGGAGAATAACTTCAAGTTTCTTAAAGTGTTGTAAACGACCCCTCAAAAATAGGATCTTGGATCCACATTCTTAGTGGATTGATATAGAATATGAACTCCATAAATGAAATATAATCATTTGATCAAAGGGAGGGGATTATAAAGGCTTGTTTCAGCCTGAGGAAATATGATAGATCTAGTTTCATTTATCAGCAATGTAATTCTAGATTTCTAGATTAAATTTGAATCCAAGAAAGCTTTTCATTTCCAGCAAGTGTCAAGTAGTTTAGCCTTTTCAATTATTGCAAGTGTTCCTTAAATTAGTTCTCTTTCATGAAAATTTCCTTTCATGTAAATAGGATTTATTTCATGCAAGTAGATTAGACTGTAGAATAGATTGTCAAACAAGTTTTATACTTTCTCTCTTGCAGATAGCCATGGACACCACCTTGGATTGATAAATTAAATGATGAGGATTACAATGACCCCATCAAGTACCCAAGGAACTTCCTCCAATAATCACTAATTATTTGTCAACAAGAGGATATATCACATAGCACCATTGTCATTACATGGTTTGAGCCTATTTTGCATGGATGACATAAAGGTCTGTTATGAAAAAGTTACTCAATTGATGGAGAATGTCAGACCCTATTACAGTTACAAAGATTGGATGCAGCTGGTTTGATATACACAAAGTATGCATAGGTATGCATTGTTAGCAAATTATATATAGCTAAAAGATAAGAATCAAAATAAAGGAGTGGCTATGTACATTGACGGAAGGCCAAAAGCATTAAGGAATATTGAAAAGTTTATAAACAGTACATGACCTAGGTCAATAAGCAACACAATTGCATATTCGACGCATGCAAGGGAAACCGTGTATTCGTATGTGCAATAAAATCAATAACTACAGGGGAAGAGTTGCTAATCGATTACAATTTGAATATCTTAGTTACAAACAAAGTTACTATGGGGGTGGTACGTACTATGCACCATTTTACCCAACCTCCAATTAATGACTCCAATATACCATTTTAATCTTATGTTTCTTTTTATAAGTCTATTGGTTTCATTTTGGTAATGGTTTTTATATTTAATTTTTGTCACAGCAGGACATTGATCGTATGGAGAAGGCTCTAGCCCAAAGCATAGATCGCGATGTATGTTCAGGTGCTTCTACCCAACAGGTTTACCCCATTGTAATTGTACAAATTAGATACGAGCAAAATGTTTTATTATTATGTTTTGTTCATAAGTTTATTGGGTTAATTTTGATAATTTTTTTAATATTCTTGTTGCAGTCGATTGATTGGGGAAAGGCAATTCAGTAGTAGAGAGAGCATCCATAGGTAGGTGCAAAATTACCATTATGTGATGATGGCATTGTATATTCAACAAAACCTCTTGATATGTTAAGGAAGACCCAAAAAAAAAATGCAATGAAGAAATCCTTAAGTTGATATTCATAGTGCCTCAAATATATGAGATAAGAGAGAGGTTTAAAATATTGACTGCGAGAGCACAAAAATTGCAAGTGAGCTATCATGAGGTCTTTAATTATAACATAAGTTCATTCATGGTTTTATATTTTTGTACTCTTTTATGTCATGAACTAAAATATGTGTTGTTTTTATAGGGTTATTTGCCTCCTCATGATGCTCCTGGCCATGATCAGGGTACTGCAAGTGCTTCCCGAGGAGTAAGGGTTGGTACAAGTGTCCATCCTAATCTTCCTACGCATACATCACATCATCTGACCTCATCATCCGTGCCTATATTGTCATCTGAAATGTCAGCAACACATACCATGTAGGCATCCCGTAGGGACCCTTTGTAGTAGACACATGTCAACATGCATAGGGACATGTAACTGGGATGCAAAGGCCAATTAGTACTAGTGATATTTTAGCAACATTTCTAGAACTTCCTATATTACTAGTAATGGAACATTCTCAAATACACTTTTGGTGACCGAGGATTTCATTCCCATAAAGATAGAGAAGGTCCCAAGTACTCTAAAATGTTTTAATTATTATTATATATAATCCAATTGAAATTTACTTATTGATCAATCTTTTTAGACTATTGATCCCATGATCATTTTGTAGGAAATGATGTTTTTATAAACATCTAAGTGATACACATTGAGTTCTTTAGGCCCACCATAATGCATACCTGCGGAATGTCCAAAACAAGATTTAAAAGATGAGCCATTAACCATTTAGTTGTGTTGTTCAGTGATGTTACCCCAACCAAGCCAAGGTCCCTTAAGAAAGCTGGCATTCATCTAAAGTACATGAGGGACCAAATAGGTCAGCATTTAGAGAAGAAAAGTAATGAAAGCTGCCCCCCATGATTCTCGAGAGGGAGGAAGGACTTGGTGTCTATGGAAATGAGAAGATTGAAAAGAAAATAAAAAGACAACAAATGTGCCAAGGAAGGTATGGGATAATTATCAACAATGTAATTATATACTGATTACTCTTTCTTTTTAAGAAGGGTCTAATCAGATTAAAATTTTCTAGGTCAGCCTCGGACACATCAAAGGAAATAAAGGCAAGACTAGAAAAGCACGAGCAACACAAACTTGGCTCTGGTGGTTATATGAAATTAGTCACATGAATTGTAAGTATCAATAAATGAAATATTGCATCCAAATTATAATAAATTGAAAACAATTTTGGTTTTATCACACCATAGAAGAAAAATTCATGATCTTATGCAAAAATGTAGGGCTCTGAATTCAACAGAGTGCCCATAGAAGAGGACCTAAATATTGCCTTCCAGCAAGGCTATGGAGCCATGGTTGAATGCCTAAGACTCTTGACTGGGAAAACATAAGCTTCCATTGCATCTGACATGCAGGTAAATAAACTCCACAGTTTATTTAAAATGAATTGTGCAATCTATTCAATATTAATTTCACCATAGCAATTATGTGCCTATTTGTTTTAAATAGACAAGCGAATGATAATACCAAGCATACGACATTGGAATGCACCGGTGAGGGTGGATCACAACCTGGCAAAATGAAGGTCACAGTGCATCCCGTATTGATGTGTAGTCATGTGCTATACAAAACACAATATGGGATTTTCAATACACTAAAACATCTTTAATTGCAATTGGTGCACACTATCAACCTTTTTGTTTCAACTTTCGAAAGATGTAGAGGTGTGATCAACATGTTGAGCATGATCAAAGCAGAGAAGATCAGAACATGATGTGGCCCCATCAGGTAAAGAGGCACCTAATGTTTCAAACATATTTAATTACAATTGGTGTATTATTTAATGTAACCTTTCATGTTTCAACTCTATAGGATTTAGAGGGTGTTCAACTTGTTGAGCACGAGGCTATAAGACAAGATCAGGAACATGATGTGGCCCCATCAGGTAAAGAGCACCATACTAATGTTATTTTAATTAATGAAATACTTGTAACACACAGGTAAGACATATCACTTAACATGCCTTGTTATTGTAGCAGCATCCCTCCTTGCAGCTTATCCATGTCATGAGTACACGACTAGGCATACATTAAGATCATGAGCAGAGGGCAGAACAACTGAAGGGGGGAAAAATGATTTAGAAAATGATACTCCACTTCTTTTTTTAGCTACAAAAAAGAAACAAAAAAAGTGATTGTAATCATATTATGACAACCATATTTTTGATAATATGTAAAAAATGAAAGAATGAATGCTATATGTTAATGAATGAATGTGAATATGTTAATGAACAAATGCTATATGTTAATGAATGAAATTGTTAATGTTATACATGATGAACATGATTATCATTATAACAAATCAAATTTCTTACACATATGTGATGAATTATCCATGGCGATGAATTGCTGGTGGTGAATATTCCACGAAATGAATTTGTCATGATGATGAATTGTTGAGCGGTGAATTTTTCGATGATGATTTTTCCTAGAACGATCATTTATTCAACTGATATTGATCAATGCAATTCCAAGCACCATTCCTCTATGCTATTGTGTTTAAAATAGATTTTGATTCAAAATTCCCCTTATTGCATACCATAATTTTTGCATTTGGTAGGGTATGTAGCTGCATTACAGCTCTTGTTAAACTAATCATAAATATTTTGAATGGTTTTAATTCTTATTGTTTTTAATATTTTAAAATAGTATGTATTTATGGTTTAAAATTTAAATAGTTTAATGGTTTGAACAATAAGGCTTAAGACTACTTCTTCTTGATCATAAATGTTCTAAATGATATTAATGCTTCAAACTTAAGATTCGTTTCATTGTTATAATGATCAAAATTTTATACTTTGCTATACATTCGAAGATTCTCTTGCCCCCCACCCTTTACTCTCTCCCCCCTCCTATTAAGTATTTTCTTTTTCATAAAAGATTCACATTTCTGTCTCATTTACACAAATTTATCTGAAGCTCTAGGAGTGACTAAAAATATGTAAAAGATTATGGATTATGTCTAAACAACTTTCCATCTTATAGCTAATTAAATCCTTAATGTTTGATGAGTTTAGAGCTCAAATAATGCTTGTATATGCATGTGTAGCAATAAGGGAGCCTATGTGAAGATTGAAATTTAAAACATCAGTTTGGTAATTTTCCTTAGGTAGTGAAATGATATTTTGAGTAATACAAACCTACACACACAAATGTGTTTTGCATTGTTAACTCAATACCATGAAGAGTGGAATACAAAAATATCAAACCAAGCAAGAATAATCAATTCATAAGATTATTTTGTTCTAATAGGGTTGACCGGTTGCTTGTTTCTTTTTGATTGACAAGAAGTCATCAATATACACTTGCTTTTCCCGCCTACTCTTGCCTCGTGGCTAGATAGTTTCTACAGAAGGCATCAAAGTAACCTTCAAGATTGAAAATGGAAATGAGTACAAGGTCAGTATAACTTAATGTTAATTGGGTATGATTTTATTTGTTCAAGACCAATTTAGATTCATTTTCTGCTCACACTACTTTTATTTACATTTATGTTTTGCTAATATCCATTTTCCTTTACATTCATATTATTCTATACATATTGTGTTTACAATAATTTTTTCATTAATTTAATCTAGGGGAGAGGACCCAGTACCTAAGCATGTTTCAATAGTTGTGATAGTAGTGGTTTATATAATGCCCAATATTTTTATCAATATTGGACCAATAGTTGTGACTTTAAAGTTGTCAGTGTTGATGATGACTACCCATAATTAAAAAAATTGTATTCCTTTGATCTAAAAAGCAACCAATCATGTGATTTCACAACAGTGCTCAATAAAACATGTTGTGAATGCACAAATATTGGTCTCACTTCTTTTTTGGGTCTTTTTGGATACCTTGACAAAAAGCATGCTGATGTGGCATCATATTTAATGATGTGGCCTTGAAACCTTAGTTATAAGCAAGGGACTTGTCAAGTAAGCTGCTGTAAAAAAATGGAAGTGATTTGAAATTTCCACGTAGGATAATTAGAAGTGTGAAGTTAGGGTGCTCAACTACTAGGTCCTACCTCCTATATATTATTGTGGCATAGGCATGACGTTGATGTTTTTGGAAATGATGAGTAATTCGGTCAAGGGTAATGAAGTTTCTGTAATATGGCCTGGAAGAAGACATATATCTCCTGATGATTGCTATATAGCCCTAGGCCATTGTTCAAATTTTCCCATAGTACCTTTGATATTCGTGTCATACTGGACCAAGTCCAATTGTCAAGTGGAGTCAATGTCAACAAACTTTGACATAATTCTTTAATTTTGTGGTAAAATTGCAGCCTTCAAACAGGGCATGGACATCCATGACAGATACAACACATGTGATTTGTTTCATTAAATGGCTTGTAGTATTTTCAAATTAGTTGCATTCAAATTAGATTTGTAGAATGTATAGAATGATATGAATTAATAACCTTGAAGTTTTTCTTGAACTGTATAGAATTATTGAAGCTTTTACCTAATGTTTCAAGTATTTTCAGTAAAAATGTAGAATTTTATGGAATGACACACAATTTCATCCATTAGGTAGGAACATACAAAATATGGATGAAAAGATAGTAAGAATCATACCCATTGAAAGAAGCCAAGAGCACCTTGGAAAGAATGCCAACATTTGAAAGAATATTTAAAAAAAAAAAATGCATTGTCTCATCAAAATTTCGATGAAAGTAACCGACAAACCAATGAAAATGTCCAACAAATTTTCTATAGTTGTGATGAAAGTTTCATCGTAAGGACTTTTCCAATTCATCGTAATACTGACAAACTTTAGTTGTTGCTTTGACGCTTTGAAGAGGCATGCTAATTTTCTTTTGTTTATTTTTTGTCGGTAGATAGACAAACTTCTTGTTGATATTCCAATGAAAACCAGATCCATTTTTCGTTATGACGACCAATGAAGTTGGGTCATTGTTTTGACATTTAATAGTTGGTTGGGAAAGTGACAAAAATATAGCGATGAAAATTATTTGAGAGGTTCGTCAGTATTCCGACAATAGTTTGTTGATATTTCAACAAACATACATCAGAAATTGGAGTCAAATATAGTAGTGTCAGGTCGTCGGGATTGAGACTCCATCCCATCACTGCTGTAACTTTAGGGAAAACTGTCTCCATCCTCCCAACCTTTAGAACCGGGCTTTGCCTCAACCACTAAAATTTTAAATCATCAATGAAGTAAACATGAAGGTTGCACCTCCATCTAGACCTGATCCCTTGAATTTCCTCCATCGAACTGCCACATGGCATCTACCATTCCCAACGGCAATCACCCAACGTCTTTCTGCTCCCTCTGGCGCAAAATTTTCAAGCGATAAAGAGAGATATTGACCATCCTCCAAAGCTACGGGGGGTCCCACCCAATGGAACTCCTCCCCCGGAATGCCATCCTACGAAAGTCATCCCTAACAAAAGACTCCTGACAATAGAGCTCCTATTTAGTTATGATTGCCCAAGATATGACCCAAATTCCTTCGAATAACTAAATAGACTTTAACCCACATGCATAAATAGGACATTCCTTTTAATGGAATCCTCAAATTCCCCAAATCTGAAGGCTAGTTAGGATAGGCGGGCCACCGTGCTCTGATTGCTATCTCTCCTACAGTAGATCTCAAACAACCAACAACCTAGGGAAGTCTTCCCCTGGGGCCCAAATTGTTCAATACCCCTCATGTAGAACATTAATGTCAA
>VDFB02109668.1:0-48599 GCA_007258455.2 Sequoia sempervirens
ATTGCCCTCTCAATTTTGGATTACTTCCATATGTACTAAAGTTGGTTGATGACCATGCTAGAAAGTGGTTTTTGCACCTTCACAAGTCATATTAAGATGATTGTGTTGGATGCAAATCGGGTCTTAGCAATGAAAATTACAAAATAAAGTTAAAAAAAAAAAAAACTTAAATTAAAAAAAAAAATACTAAAATGAAACAATTTTTTATTGTTTTGCTTACCTTCAACAATTTCAATTTTGAGAATGATCTAAATATGGCTTGCAACATGTGGTGGTTGGTGATGAACATTTGGATCTTTTTGGCCTTGACATATACCTATTTGATCCAATCAATTTTTCTAATCAACTTTTGTAGCATTAGGTTGAGCAAGTGGACAACACAAGATGTCCAAAGACATGTGAATAACATACTTCAACCAACAAACTAGGTTCTTGCAATATTTTGTGTTGCTGTTATGATTTGGACAATAGTTTTGGCTCCACTTCCTCACTAGCTTTTATGAGGATGTCAACAATAAATTGTGCATCCTTCACTTGCCCTTCATAATCCATGGCTTTGAAAAGCATATTTTGTTTAGGAGACACTGCAATCATTGATCAAGGGCCAATTTTTGGCATCCTTCTAACCATTGGAAACAATGGACATCCTTGTCTTGATCCATTACTCCCTAATGGGCTATGGTGAATCTTCTACAAGTTTCATCTCCCTTGCCTATAAGGTGTTGCACACCTTTTCAAAACCTAGGCCCTTGTACCTTTTTGGAGCCTCATTAATTTTCCCCATCATTTCTTGCCAATATATATGGTGAGCAAACAATGTTGAAAGACAACCCATTTGAATAGATGCATCTTGAAATGTGTTGACTGACAATCTCTCAAAACTCATTTTGAAATGCATTTTCCAATGGCCTCTTTGTTCTTTTATGTGTAGTGGGCTTTTCTTCATGCACGTACCATAGCTTCAGGAGTGTTAAGACATGGGGAAATAGGGGCTTATTTGATCAAGATCCTCCCTTTGCCAAATGATGACTTGATATATGGGAAACTACTTCTACTTGCTCCTACTTTCAAATATATTCCAACACTCTAGATTTGGCATAAGTGTATCCTTCTTGCTTGGGCAAACTTTGATGCCTATACTAGGAATACCTCATAAATGGGCTTTCACCCAATTGCATGTGCTTTTTCACGACACACTCGTTGCAAATTGCAAACATAAATCCCACCATCTAGAACATGCTAAATCATGTCAACAAACTTGTGAATTTAGGTCTGTTTTGAAATGGGATTGGTCCATGGAATTAGAACTAGCTGCCATTGTAATACCTATGGCAACAAGTTTGGAGGCACCAAATTCCAATCAAATAAAGACAAAAAAAATATGTGAACTTCTTTAAATGTAGAAGAATAGAAAACAAAACAAGAGAGTTTGTTCATAGAAGAAAAAAAGCCAAAAAAAATTCCATAGTTCCATGAAGTTTTGGAATGGGGGGATGGGTTTCAGGGATAGGGGGACTAAGCACCTCAGTTTGTGGTTGGTGAGGTGATGGCAGACACATAGAATATAATGATAATTATTTTAACATTTAATAATAAGAATCCTTGCATATTAATATATAATAATAAGGATCACCTGAGTAGAATTGGGGTACATCCATGGATGTACGGGGATAGTTCTGGATAAAATTCAGTGCTCTGGCTGAACCCATAGGGTCTTGTACTAGTGTCCATTTCAGAAACTATTTGGATCCAATTCCAGGGCTTCAGGGAAGCAATTTGGTAGCATAACTTGGCTGTTAAGCCTGCCACATCAATCCAATCCCTTACCATATTTGTGACCATTTGGACAATTTAAACCCCTCTTGTTGGCAAGTGAGCTCATGCTAGCTGCTGCCATGTGAGAATTTTGACTTAGTGCCATTCAAGTATATCATGTATACGTTGTCTAGTTTTGATAGATTGGACAGCCCCTTCAAGGACAGGCTTCACATTTATGTTGGAAAAGTGAAAACGACATATTCACAACTCTTGATTAATTAATTAATGAATTTATTAATGGAATGGCTGGTACAAGACCAACATTGTTAGATTTGGTGATATAATTGTTTATTTTCTTCTTAATCTACATTTTCCCAATGTCTTTATAATGACTAACATAAGTATTGTTTATTGCAAAGAACAGTTTCCTTTTTTTACATAAAAGTTGTCTTTCCTAGGAATTATTAATATCATATTGCAACTGCAGTGACTAATGTTTTTATGGCTTTCAATTTCCAGGTTGTCACAGATTGGTTAAATGCTCCTGTGGTGTTTGCACACAATGATTTGCTCTCAGGAAATTTGATGCTAAATGAGAAGGAAGGTGAGCAATAAGATCAAGCATTGGAATCTGCATACAGATTTTTTCAGGAAAAAAAGATCCCGCTTCATATATAGAAAAGACAGTATTTGAAACCCTGCATCTGTAAAACCACTCAAACTTCAACAGTAAAACCACTCAAACTTCAAAATTTATGGAATTCAAGATTCATATGCTTGAAGTTTAAGTGGCATGAGTGGTCTTTAGTTAGGGATAGAGTGCATGTGAAGGTAAATTAATTTTATCCAAGGTATAGATTTGAACCTTGAAGAAAGTGTCACCATTCTTGGTAGGTTGAGAGCTATGATCAACACACTTTTGTAGAAGCATAGCAGTCTTCCACTTCTCAAAGGCATCTCACTCTCTTAAGTCATGCCTCTGTTTGCTTCAAGTATCTATTCTATAAAAAACTGCCAAAACAGACGACTGCCTGTAGCATCTCCTTCACTTTCTAACTAATCATGAAACCTAGGGATGACTACTCTATATTTTAACTTTAATTTTAAATATGGAGATGGATGATGTGTTAGTTTCCGTATTCCAGAGCATTTTTGGAGCAAGGACAATGGGAACATGTTTTGAGGATGACATTTCAGGACACACACATGCACACGCTGTAATGGCCACCCCTGATTTTTTTTTTTTTCGGGGGGGGGGGTGAGGGGTGGAACCTACTGTATGCTGATTGTTTGTTTGCTGTGGTGTTTAGTAGAATATTGCAAATAGAAGGTAGCATTAAGAAGAAACATTGCATCTTTTGATGAGTAACAATATATGATAAGAGCAAATAGATTTCATATCAAATCAGACATTAAACAAATATATTTTCAACTATGAAACAGTTTTCAGACCTGGTAAAGAGCATACAGCAGTAGCAAATCCCTTCCAACTTGTATCTTCTGGCACATAAGTGTAGACAAATGAACTCTCTGATTTTAAACTCCCTTAAACCAGCTTCACAAACCATGATAAATGCAGAAAATGGCCTATACAACAGCAGGTCTCTAAAACCCTGAAACCTCCAAAGATCCACGGCTCCCTAGGTGGGGCGACTTGCCTCTAAAAATAAGATGTTTTCCAATAAATACAAACTTGTGCATGTAAGGGGGCGCCAAGATGAGAGATTTCCAAAGGAGTAATACCCAAAATGAAACTTCAAGCATGCATGGAGTTATGAACTGTTTTCTCTTTCAGACCCTATCAAAAATGGTAATTCTGGAAATGCAATCAGACCTCTGTAAACAGCCTCAAAACACCTCTAATCACCACCAAAATGAAGCCAAGAATCATGCACACCCCAAACTCCAAAACCCACATCAAAATACCAAAAAGATCTTCATTATTATCCACAAAATGAAGAAAAATAAGAACTCCGTAAGCACAACCGTGATCCCTGAAGTAGAACCACTCCAACCAGCTAGGGTGGATCTCTCACCACCGAAACCGATGCTAGAAATAAGGGTTTTCGTCCTCGATCAGCTGCAATTGAAATCTGGAATCATTCCAGCAGAGTCTCCTTAAGTTGCCAAAATATCCATATGCAAATGAGAGCTAAAACTCATATTTATAAAGTAAGGGAAGAATTAGGGCAACTTGCATTTGAGTTTGAATATATTTCCCTCTCATTTCATTTTATGAAATGACATGAAATTACCCCAAGAGGGGCGTCCAACTTTTTGCCTCTAAAATTCCACCTTTAATTTTTAATTTAAAATTGGCATTAAGCCCAAACTAGGCATTCCACCTAATGAGGCACAACATTAGCATTTAAAAATGATAAATAAACCTCTTTTCTAGGCATCCACTTGAAATACATGGCCCCTCTTTTAAAACAACGTTGTGCAACTAGGCCAAAGGGTCCTTTTTATTTTATTTTATTCAAAATACCTCTCTTGGGCATCTATGCTTATAAGAAAATTATTTCGCTTTTGTTGCCTTCTAAAACAACGTTAAATCATTACATTAGGCTCCAAGGTACTTTTTACATGACCCCTTGACCCCTTCACTTAAGTTAAAAAAACTATATTAAAATAACTTAAGTGAGAAATACAAATAATAATTAAATTGAACTTTAGGCATGCCAACACCCAAACTAGAAATAGACACTACTGAAGTAGCCTTGGCCAGGACCAGTTATCGAAAATAGACTTACTATTTATAACAATTGCTAAAAATAGTAAATACTCCAAATCACCAAGCTGACACAAAACAATAGAGTTCACCTGGCAATATTCACCACCTTGGGCGCACTACACACATTCAAAAGAGCCTTTACCTTGAACATTGGCGCATATAGCACATCATGGGGGATATTTTATTATTTCAACACCTATCATATTTCCCATTCAAATTACCATCACCTTGTCTTCAACGCCAAGCATACTTAATCACCCTTACTTCCTTGGCGTACTTAGCATATTGAAATAGACTTAATATTTCCAATACCTTAGAATATTCAACCTCATGCACCTTGGGCGCATTTTGCATAGTGAGGTGGATTTTGAATTCAACGCCTTAACTCCCTTTCCTTCCATTCCACTTTACCTTGTTCTCATCTTGCATGGCGCATTCAAAGGAGGGAGAAGAAAGTCAACTCTATTGTCTTCTTCTTAGCTTATTTTGGCGCATTTCACCTGGGGTAAAGGATAAACACTTTCCAATGCCTTTTGACCTCTTTGACTTTCTTTTGTCTACACACGTTTTGTCTTGACATGCCTTCATTTGGGTGCATTTGAGGGGGTGAGAGGGATGAACGCCTTTGACTCTTTGACCTTGCTTCTAAACTTGGGTGCATTCTCCATGGTGAAGTGGATGGAACTTATGCCTTAGAAACTTTTAGCAACTTCCATTTTGAAGAGGGCGCATATGGCATATAGTGAAGGACAAAGCTTTGACTTAGAAAATTTTTAAACATCTCCACCTTGCATGGGTGCATTTATGGGTGGCAAGTGGATTTTACCAACACTTAGAGTATTTTTCATCACCTAATTTCTCCTTGGCAAGTTGGGCGCATATGGAGGGTGGAGCAGGACAAATTCCTTTCCTTAGAATTTTTTCTTGATGCCTCTTGTAGTTGGGCGCATTTGAGATAGGGAGGTGGATGAAACTTTAACTTAGAAACTTTTCAATCACCTTCTTCTTCCTTGGGTGCATTTCACAGGTCCTACAGGATATCTTCAACACTTAGAATCTTTTTTATCAACTGCCAACTTGATGAGGGTGCATTTTGAGGGTCTTGCAAGACGAACTCAATGCCTTAGACAATTTTGTCAACCTAGCTTGAAGATGGGCGCAATTTCAAGGTGGAGGAGGATTAACTTCATGCCTTAGAAAATTTCTCATGGATTCTTCCAGCTGAGGGCGCATTTAGGAGTAGGAGTAGGATTTATCAATATTTGAAATTTCTCCATCCTTCAGCCAATCTTATCTTGGGCGCATTTGACAAGGTGAGCAAGAACTTCTTCAGACTTAGAAAATTTCTCAGCTTGCTTGCCCCTGATTTACTATATTTAGTAAGTCTTTTGATTTTCACCCTTCTGAAGCTCGGATCGATTCAAAATTTTAACCACAGGATCCTCATGACCTACTTAGCCTATTCACATAGCCATCCTGAGCTGACCTGCTAAAAATAGGCTAATAGCACAATTCTGAAGGTGGTTTACTATTTATAGCAACTGCCTATTTCTGAGACTTCCACAACTTCGTTTGACTTGAAATTCGAATGGCGTGCTCCTCACCAGGTGACCTGCCTGCTGACATTGGCGGCTGCTGCTAGTTAACTATTTTTAGCCAGTTTCTAAAATGCCTTACTATAAATAGTAAGTGCTTCGTTTTCCTTCAAATTTTACCGGTGGATAGCTTGAAAGATGTTGAATGCAGTGGGATACACCAGTTTTCGGAAATTCTGACTTTTTACCCCTCTTTTTGAGTCCTGAAGCTGGAAACCCTAATATGACTTGCATGTGTATCAAACGACCTCCGTTTGACCTCGTTTTTGTTGCACTGTGCCCTATTTGTGATTCTGATGCACTGGGCAGCTGTCGGAGCGCACCTGCTAAAAATAGTAAGTCCTTGAATACTGACCATCTCGCTTTGCATGTCACACCACTGCGAAGCTCTTGAAAAACCCATAAGGAAAATGCTGACATGCAAACCCTAAAAATAGCCTCTGAAGGCTGAATTCTGAAAGTCATTATCTCACTTTGCATGTTATATCATTGCGAAGGTCTCAGAAAACCCAGAAGGAATCCCCAGACATGCATTGAAGAACTTCGCATATAAATCCTAAAATTTGCTCCGGAAGCCGAATTGCTAAAAATAGTAAGTTGTTCGTTTCAGCTCAAATCTTGCCAGTGAGCAGCTTGATGTGTTCCGGATGCAGTGTGACTGTTAAAACTTTGAAAATGTTGAAGGAATGCCTGGAATTGCACACTTACTAAAAATAGTAAGTTGCTAGAATTTGATGAAACTTTAGTGGAAACTTGCTGAAAGCACATTGACATCAATGTTAGTCTCAATTTCAATAGCCAAACTTGATTTGACCTTAAACCGACGTGACAAATGCAAACCCTAATTCTATAGACTTAGCCAAAATTTCAATCCAGACGGGCACATCCCCGAAAAGACAGTCAGAAGAAAGAGAGACAACGACAAAACGACCTAAAAGCAAAGCCAAAAGACCAAAACGAAGCAAAAATTAGGGGATCCCCATTTGCAATAGGGCGATGTGTGAAAAAGGTCACAACACCACTCATGAATACTAACTAGTTTTTATTTATTAGCTCTGTATTGGTTTGATTTGTATCTACTTCCCTAAATATATCAAGTTCATTATCTCCCTTGGCGTTTCATGCCATCTACTGCCTCCTAGAGTAGAAATCCAATTCACATAGGTAACACAGCTCCTTAGATTAATGTAATGTTTTAGTTGAGATATGTGCTTTCAAGTTGAATGTCATATTAGGGACATCTTTGTCATTGAAGACAGTACATAAGTGTCAATATGCTAGTTTGACAATTGTATGAAAACAAATTGTATATGTCATAGAGTTTGATGTGTGAGGAATTGTGTAAGTTTGAAATGGATGTTTATTTCACGTAGTTACATATAATTGGAACTGTACTAGTCTTGAATTATCTGAATTTCAAGGGTAACTATGCAAATACTTATACCTGCATGTATGGGCACACATGGAAATGTGTGGGTGTAGATGCGTTCAAAGACAAGAACAAGAATCTGTATATCTTTGTGTTGTCATATGTGTATGCATACTGGAGATGCACAAGGCACTTCCATTCTATATTTTCAGCTACATATTTTTTGTAGTTCCATTTTCCAAAGTTGTCAACTTGTAGAAATACATTAAATTAAATTCATTTTGTGTCTCTGAGTTGTATATGGATCTAAAATCATACAAAACCACAAAATAAAATACTTTCAGTATGCACATATATTGCAGGAAGCAAACCTGAAATAATGAAATTTTAAATTTCACTCAATTTTTCATATCATACACACACATACTGAGGAAAACTCATCCACAACAATCACCAATAAATTACTGCATAACAAGAATAGACATATTATATAATACAATGAAGCACTAAATATGAAAACCAGCAATTGTATCCCTACTCCCAAATTTTAAGATTAAATTGCATTATAATCATGTGTAGATGTGAGATACGGTGGAGGTCAATTGTAGATATTGTATGGGAGTTTATTTAATACAATGAAGCACTAAATATAAAAACCAGAGATTGTATCCTTGCTCTCAAATTTTAAGATTAACTTGCATTATAATTGCTTGTAGATGCGGGATACGGTGAAGGTCAATTGTAGATTTTGTATGGGAATTTATGAATAAGGGTACTACTACATTACATCTAAATATAGTCACTACAAAATGTGGGGATATTAGCAGGGACAAGGTCTCCATATTGTTGCTTGAGGTCAATATTCATCGGCCATCTCCTAAAGCCTGGTGGATCATCGATGGAGTCATGTCTTCATTTTCAGGCAGCAAGATTTCTGTGCTTCTCTGCTGTGGTGTTAGTGCAATAGAATATTGAGAAGCTAAATGGTTGTTGTACTGCCAATCTGTGATGTAACCAGGGCGAGAAGCAACAGGAATTTCATCTACATCACCAGTCAGCATTGCTACCACACGAGACATTGATGGGCGCATTGCAGGCAAAGCTTGTGTGCAAAGAAGTGCTACTGAAATTACTCTGAGGACTTCTTCTTCTATGTATGTTGGTCTTAGTTGAGGATCCATTAATTCCAGCAGTCTCTTTTTCTCATGCAGTTGCCAAGCCTATAATTTGACCAGTGGGTGGTGGTCATTAGTAATGAATGCATTAGAATAAAATTAAAATTACTGCATAATTGAAGAAACTTTACAAAATTAGTACACACCCATTCCAGAAGATAGACACTCTCTTCTGGCAAGCCTGTCTCTGTATTACTCCTTCCGCTCACCACTTCTAAAGCAACAACACCAAAGCTGAAAACATCAGCCTTTTCTGTGAGGTGACCTCGCATTGCATACTCTGGAGCCAGATATCCTCTTCAAACACAAACACTTTCCAATCAGATCATGCAAAAGTAGGCAGGGGAGCTTCAACAGTTTTCAAAAGCTTCAACATTATTTTTATTAATCAGCCCCACAAAACAAAATTGCATTCATACATGTAAAAAAGAAAAGAAAGCATTTGTGAACAGATGAACAAGATTGTGACCAGGAAGAATATCTTGTTCACATGATCTTACAATATCAGAACATAATATTGCTTGTAAACAAGTACAAGGAAATTTCATCTCTGATAGGTTTTGGAAAACTGAAATCTAATACTAAAGGTAATCTTACATTGTGCCAGCAACTCTGGTACTGATGTGGGTTTTGGTTTCATCAAAAAGTTTAGCCAATCCAAAATCTGCAATCTTAGGGTTCAGAGAGTTATCCAATAGGATGTTACTGGCTTTGATGTCTCGATGCACTATTCGGACACTGGATTCCTCATGAAGGTAAGCAAGCCCACGTGCAGTCCCAATGCAGATGTTGTGTCGAATAGGCCAGTCCAGGTGGATTTCAGATCTTTTATTGCCTGTGATTTAGCATATAGGAAACTCATATATTTGTTGCTATTTTGTGAAAAATACAAAATAAACCGTACGAATCAAGGTAATCAGTGTGGCCATGTATTGTTACCAAATAAAGCTTGTGCAAGACTGTTGTTTTCTAGACATTCGTAGATTAAAATACGATGTTCTCCTTCCACACAGCATCCATGCAATTTAACGAGGTTCCTATGTTGCACTGCAGATATTGCAGCTACTTCATTTATAAACTCGCGCTTTCCTTGCTTAGATTCAGATGATAGTTGCTTCACTGCTACTAATTTACCATCTGGAAGAATGCCCTGTCATAATGCCATAGTCGAGCACAAAAAAATCAGATAAATTTTAAAATGACATTAAAGATAGAGCAAAATTTGTAATTGACATGAAACACGAGAAAAAATTAATAGGAAACATAAATTATGAAGAATGTCATGTATGCTCTATAGAATTTTCATCTGTACACAAATCTAAAACAAGTGAATGCAAATACTTGGATGCACGTTAACATACCTTATGAACTGTTCCAAATCCTCCCTCGCCCAACTTATTTTCTTCATGAAAGTCACTTGTTGCATTCTTCATGTCAGCATAGCTGAAAATGTTTGGTTTTGTCTGGATATATTGCAACTGATTTTTCCCACATGTGGCTTCCGTGGAAGGGAGTCCCAAATCAAATTAAGATTGAGAGTACACCAAGGCTCAAATTGATGATCACTGAGTATGGTGAGGATAATGAGATAATGTTTATAGAGACTGACCTAGGCTCATATAGGCCTGTCAAGCAAGAGGCATTGATGCTGCAAAGCCCAAGTGAGAGAAAATGTTTAGAAGATGCCATGACCTCCACCGAAGTGTTGATTGAAAGTGACTCAAGTGATAGTGAGAGTGGAGGAACATTTGAAAACTTCGGGGACTTTGTCCTTAACAGTGTGAAACAAGAAATGGAGTTGGGTAAAGATGCTTCTATCAAGGATTTGCTGCTCCCTAACTGGTGTAGAATACATGAAGCATTTCACTCCGAGATCGCTTGTGTCATGTGCAAAGTAGCGTTAGAGCAAGTTGCAAGGCTCGCTCCACGAACTTCATTGCAAGAAGAACATCAGAAGATGAGGGAAGAAAACAATGTTTTAATAGAGGAACCTGCAAAAGATGATACAACTCAGTTAGAGATTGAAGAAAAGGTTCCAGAGGTATGCAATCAAGAAGATACACATGCCCAGTCTCCCAGCACTCTTACAGAAGATCAAGTGTGGACTTTGAGGTTCGATGGATCAAAGTCAAAGAAAGGGAATGGAGCAGGATTTGAATTAGTCAGCCCGACAGGAGAAGCTTATTTAGGTGCCTATAGACTCCAGTTCTCATGCACCAATAATGTTACTGAGTATGAATCCTTGATTCATGGATTGCTCCTTGCAATTCAGAAGGGAGCCAAGACTGTACATGCCATCGGAGATTCAAACATCATGGTCCGCCAAGTGAGAAAGCAGTTCGCCTGTCATGACAAAAGGTTAGGCCGCTATCGCAATAGAGTATGGGACCTCATAGAAAGCTTTGATGCGTTCAATATAAAGCAAGTTTATAGATCCAAGAATATCATTGCAAACTCTCTCGCACAAGCTGCTAGTTCTTTGGAACCATTAGCAATGGAAGGGTTGAAGAAGTTCACAGTAGAGTTGGTTTCAACCCCGACAATCCCTGATAACATAAAGAATTTCCAAGTGTTTGATGATGATAAACAGATTCTGGATTTTCTCACATGCTCGGGTGTATTTGAAGCACAAATCGTCGATGAAGAGGAGACCGAAGAAGCTGAATACGACACAGAAGGGATTTTGAATTTAAAGACCAATGTCATTCCAAGAGGAATGGTTGAATTAGAGAGACTATTTGATACTAACAAATTGAGCAGAGATCAAAGCACTCAAGGCAATGATTGTGAAGCTGTCAATCTAGGAACAGATGAACAAGTGAAAAATGTTTTTATTGGAAAGGTTTGTACACCTAAAGAGAAAGAAGGCATCCTGAAGGTAATGAAAGAATTTCCAGAGGTAATAGCCTGGGGATATGAAGATTTGAAGACGTATGATACATCACTGATTACACATACAAGACCACTGAAGCCAGGTAGTAATCCATTCAGACAAAGGCAGAGGCCCGTGAATCCATTATTAGAGCCGTTGATCTATCAGGAAGTCAAGAAGCTTCTTTCTGCCAGGATTATTTTCCCAGTGAGGCACTCCACGTGGGTCGCCAATCTTGTTCCAGTTAGAAAGAAGAACGGAGAAATAAGGTTATGCGTAGACTTCCGTAATTTGAACAGAGCCTCTGAGAAGGATAATTATCCCTTTCCTTCATTAGATGAAGTATTGCAAATAGTGAATGGTTCACAAATGATGTCCTTCTTGGACGGATATTTAGGATATAACCAAGTGATGGTTGAGCAAGAAGACAGATTGAAGACAGTGTTCACCACAAAGTGGGGAACCTTTGCATACAGAAGAATGCCTTTTGGCTTGATCAACGCAGGAGCCACTTTCCAGCAAGCAATGGACATCGCCTTTCAAGACCTTGTCGGAAAATGCATAATTATTTACATGGATGACTTGACCGTGTTCTCAAAGAAAAGAGGGGACCATGTTGAGGATTTAAGAAAGATATTTCAGAGATGCAGAAGATTTGGTGTCTCCCTGAATGCTAAGAAGTGTATATTTGGTGTCACCGAGGGTAAACTTTTGGGCCACGTCATTTTAGAGAAAGGCATATCAATTGACCCTGAGCGTATTGAAGCTATTTCAAGGATTGGTTTTCCTGGAATTCAGAAAGAATTGAGATCATTCTTTGGCAAGATCAATTTTGTTAGAAAGTTTATAACTGGGTTTGTCGAGATAGTGAGACCATTAAATGAGATGCTGAAAAATGATGCAAAAGTTTAATGGACCCCACAAACTAGGAAGGCTTTTGATGAAATTAAGCAAGCAATAGTGGATGCCCCAGTGCTAGTCAGTCCAGACTATACAAAGCCTTTCTATCTGTATTTATTTGCCTCAGAGCACACCTGCGCAGCGGTGTTGACCCAAAGAACAGAAGAAAGGGATGAGCATCCAATCGCTTTTATGAGTGCACCCTTGAAAGAAGCAGAGTTAAGATATCCGAGCGTTGAAAAACAGGCATATGCTTTAGTGAAAGCTGTCAAGAAATTCAGGCATTACATCTTGAGGAGCAAGGTCCATGCAATTGTTCCAGATGCCACAGTAAAAACTCTGCTAATGCAGAATGAATTAGGAGAAAGAAGGGGTAAGTGGGTCGCCACTTTGCAAGAGTATGATATAGAAATACAACCGATGAGGTTGGTCCGAGGACAAGCTTTGGCGCAGACAATCGCAATGGTTGGTCCAGAATTGGTTCATCAAACTTATGTATTGGAAGAAGTGTCTCCCGGAGAGTGGTACGACGACACAGTTTATTACTTACTAAATCATAGATGCCCTCGCCACCTGAATCCAGTACAACGAAGAGCGTTAAGAATGAGAAGTCAAAGATTTATGCTTCAAGGATCAGTTCTCTACAGGAGGAATTATGAAGGAATTTATCTGAGATGTGTAGTGTTGTGACCTTTTCACACATCGCCCCATTCAAGATGGGGACCCCCTGATTTTTGCTCCGTTCCGGTCTTTTGGCTTGGGTTCTCTCTCTCTCTCTCGCTCTGTCTCTTTTCTGGTGTCTGCCTTTCGAGGGGTTGTGTCCGTCATTGAGCTTAAATGCGAAATATTGGCCAAGTCTAAAATTAGGGTTTCGTCGTTCCTGGTCAATTCAAGGTCAGATAAAGTGAGTAAATTGAAAATTGAACTTAATGTTGTTGTCAGCATGTTTCCAGCAGGCTTCCAGCCAATTTTCATCAGATTCTAAGGTACTTACTATTTTTAGTAAGTCTGCTATTCAGAGCAATTTGTCAGCTATTTTGAGATTCCGATCATCACACGGCATTCAGAGTGTATCAGATTGCTTGCATACCAAATTTGAGCAAAAACAGATAACTTACTATTTTTAGCAGTCCGGCTTCGGGCTAATTTTCGAGATCAGAGAGATTTTTTTTATGTCTGGATATTATACGGGTTTTTCGGGACCTTCGCGATGATATAACATGCAAGTCGAGGTGACCACTTTCAGGATTCAGCCTTCCGAGGCTATTTTTAGGGTTTGCATGTCGAGCTTTTCTTTGCATGTCGGTGATTCCTGATGGGTTTTCGAGAGCTTCGCGATGGTGTGACATGCAAATGAGGATTCTCACTCAGTAAGGAACTTGCTATTTTAGCGGTGTGTCCCGGCACCGCCTCCCAGCAATTCAGAATCACGAGCCGATCGCAGTGCCGCAGAAACAAAGACAAACGGAGATCTTTTGATACGCATGCAATGCAAATTAGGGTTTCCAGCTCGGAGCCTAAAAATAGGCATCAAAAGTCAAAATCTTCGAACCGGTATAAACCACTCACGATCGTGTCCTTCAAGCTATCTGGCGGTGAAATTTCAAGTCAAGCGGAGCACTTACTATTTATAGTAAGTCAAATTGAAAGCGTGCTAAAATAGTAAATCAGTTGCATGCATTGTCACCAAGGATAAGCCTCATTCAAATTTCAACTCGATCGCCATTCAAATTTCAACTCGACGAGCTTGGGAGCTATCGAAACAAGAGCTTACTATTTATAGTAAGCCACCTTCAGAAACAGGCTATAAATAGCAGGGTGACTAAAAGTGGCAGTGTCGACAAGTTGATAAAGTTGTGAAGAAGCTGTGTTTGAAATTTCAAGTTGATCCGAGCTTCAGAAGTGCAAAATTGAAAAGACTTACTATAAATAGCAGGGCACGATACTGGCGAAGGATGATGAAAATTTGCCTAAGTCTGGAACTTCATCCAGCAGGCCTGGCAAAATGCGCCCATCTCAGCTAAAGAGGCATAAAAATTTCTAAGTGTGAGTTCATCCTGCTCAGGGGTCAAAATTCGCCCAAGGCAAGAAGTCAAAGAAAGTCAACGATTTTCATCCTGCTGCCAGGCTAAAGTGCGCCCAAGAAGGAAGAAGGAAAAGTTGAAAAGTTTCTAAGTATGAAAAATCCGCCTCACACATCAAAATGCGCTCAAGGGGAGAGAAAGTCAACAAGGTCAAAGAATCTCGTCCTCCTCCATAGGCAAAATGCGCCCAAACTAGTGCATGTCAAGACAAAAAAGTGAAGTTGAAAGGTCATCCAGTGGACATGCTCAAATGCGCCCAAGTTTGGATGGTAAAAGATGAATAAAGGTGGTAAGTGGGGTAAGAAATATTGCCTAGACATGGTGAAAAGTGAGGCGTTATCCTCCTCCACATCAAGAATGCGCCCAAGGTGAATGTTGGGCGTGATTTTTTTTTAATTTCCTCTCAAGTGTGCTAGGCGCCAAAGGTTGATGGGAGTCATAAGGTGTTAGAAAATTTTCTAAGGCGTGTGAGGTCAAAACAAACTTGCTAGGCGTTGGAAGTGGTAAGTGTTAGAAAATATTCCAAGGTGTGAAATAAAATGCTAAGTGTGCTAGGAGCCTCAAGCAGGAATAAATATTTCCTAAGTGTGGAGTGAAATACAAATGAAGTGGGGGCGTGCTTGATGAATGTAAAATTTCTAAATGAAGTTGATCAAAATTCCTCTCCACTGGCAATCAAAATTTTTCTAAGGCAAGTTCTCAAAATGCAAGAGATGATTTAAATATTTTCTAAGGCAAAATTATTTTCCTTGGAAAATACGCTTAGGACTCAGGGTGATAAATTTTTTCAAAGCACGAGCAACTTTTCCCAGTGATAAATTCAGAGACGATGATAATTCAAGTTCTTCAAATTTTTCAAGAGGTCAGAGCAACACAGAGTGATCACAGGCGAAGAACGAATTTAAATGATGGAAATAATATAATATTTTTGAGGTTCAAAATTCGAAAAATTAAATGAACCCGTTTGTTGGGTACCCATGGATTCGAAGCGTTCTGAAGAAAATTTGCTTCTGGGTACTAAACATTTGTGATGATGAATGGATTTCCAAGTCTTTCAAGCTTCGCCGACACCTTTTTAGTGAGGAATTTAATCAGTGCTCGAATTGTGAATTTTCCTAAGGGAGAATTTTAAATTTTCTAAGGCAAAAACAAATAAAATGTGTTCCAAAATGAATTTTCTTCGAACGATGAATCTGAAGTGAGTTGCCTAGATAGTTTTGATTAAATTCTTCGAAGATGAATTTTCCAGAGCAGAAGAGAGTTAAAATTCGATTTCCAGTAACAGAGATCCGGCTGGTGAGTAAAAAAATGATGAAATTAAATCAAATTTTCGAAAGCAAAATCCAGAACGCCAGTCAAAGTCAAGTTTCTAGAAGAATAATATTCCCGACGACTGGAGACAAGTGTCAGAAACACCAGAGAGGGAAAATTCGAATTCTTGAAGTGGAGTAGTGGAGTTTAATGGCACTGGCTAAAATTAACTCCTTCTAGAATTCAAATTTTAGCTATAAAATGAGCAAGTTTTTCACTCATTTTCACAGCTGGAAGTCGAACTTGCTCTAAGGGTGAAGCAAAGTGTGAATTGCTGAGGCTTGAGAGAATTTGAATGTTGCTGAGTTGAGGAAGGAGACGCCTTGAGTTTGCTGAGAGCTGAAAGAGGTACGCCATTGCTGAAGTACAGAAGTATTTTACTAAAGTCAAGGTACGCCATTGCTGAGAGCTGAAAGAGGTACGGCCTTTGCTAGTGTTGAAGCTGAAGTCTGAAATTTGTTTAAGCTTAGTTGAAGTTGCCAATAAAAGAAGGGCGCCTTGAAGTAAAAGTACGAACTTGCTAAAGTGTGAGATTGCTGATTGCTGGTTTGAAGTGCAAAGTTAAGAAGTTTAAATTGCTGATTGCTGATAGTGAAGTGAAATCATCGGAGTTCACTTAGAAATCCGTTCTAAGTGTCGGAATTCGAATATATTCAAGAGAAGAAGCTGAGGTTTGCAAACACGAGAGTTATTGCAGCTTCTAGAATTCGACTGCAGCCCCTATCATGCCTTATTTTATTAAATTTAATTGCTGATGAATGTTTGTTATGTTGCAGATGGCTGAAGCGAGGACAACCGGAAAGGACAATGGTGCCTCAAGACAGGCTGTGATCAAGAAGCTGAGCAAAACGTTCATGCCAGAGTCGAAGTTCATTTCAAAGCTGGGCAAGTTGACAGACACTAATTTGGGCTCTGTCAACCTGGAGACCTTCAAGAATAGGCTGTTTGGAATTGGAAGTCATCGGGCTTCGGTCACTTCGCACAACATCGTCCGAAGTGGATTATATGCAGCTGCTGGTTTTCCGCCAGCTATTCAGTGTTCGGAGCTGATAATGGAGTGCGCCAATTGCTACGAGAAGGAACACCGGTCGATCATGACACCAAATGGCCAAGTGCTTGCCAATCTCACTCCGGCAGCCATTGGTGAAGCTTTCGGGATCCCGGTGCACAGGAACATGATTTACAAGTCCAGAGAACGGGCTGAGCGGATGTATGCTTCCACATTCGAGAGGTGCATGGACACAATTAACACCCACTGGATGAGCACTCCTAAGCCATCTCGTGCGAAGTTGCCAAAGCAGATCATAGCAGAGGACCTGAAACAGGAATACTGTGATCTTATCATGTTGCTGAGCAGGGTTGGTGGTTGCCCACAGTCCTACATTTTCGAGCCTTGGATGTTTTATTACATCAACCTGGTGTTAGAGGGCAAGGATTATGTCAATTGGGTTGAGATGATCAGCGATAGTATACATGAGCAGCTCCTGAACTTGAGGAGAACTAAAACGTTTTACATGAGCTCCTACCTTATTTATATGTTGGCACGGATAACGAAGTACAGGGGGATCTCTTACAAAGAGCCTGTTGGATATGGCTCTCATCAGTTCAAAATCCATGATGCGTGTCCACAGTTGCACCTGTCAAGTACAACCCACTACAAACGTGTCAACGATTCATTCACCATGTACATCACGAGGATGCTTCAGGAGAGGTTACATCACAGAATCTCTAGAGATGCCCAGGAGCTAATTGAAAGGTATGGGTGCTGGTTTATACAATTTCCGAGATTTTCATACATTAGGCTGCAAGGATTTTCTTCATACCCATATAGGCTGCCTAAGTACCCAACAGATAGAATAATAATGCTAGAGATATCCAGACAGTTGCTTGCCTTTGACAAAATCCAAAAGAAGAAGAAGAAAGGGGGGATAGAGTTTCCAATTGTGATGGGCAACTCGGATGAGGTGTGTCCTTCGATACAGGCAGCTAGGGAAGCTGAGAGTGAGCTTCAGTTTTATCACTTCTCATATCATACAAGCCGACAGCACTACGACCCACACCATAACATCAATTGGGTTCTGTCGGAGGAGTTTAAACATAAGGCCACCATAGAAGATTATTGGGCTGATGCAGTTGATGAAATTGAAGTAAGGAAGAGAATGTTCTCTCGGTTGCCGATTACTCTGATCAGGGAGTGTGAGGTAGTTCCAGTTCCGGACCAGGTTAATGAGGATATGGATGTTGTGCATCCAGATTATGCAGCTGTTCGAGATACTCCACTTCCACCTATAGATTGGTCAGAGCCCGAGGTTGCTGATTTAGACACTCTCTCTATCCCCGTTATGACATTCACCAGGGCATGGGTTGACAGGAGAGTGAACAGATTGAAAAGTAGGTCAATTGCCTTGACTTACAACTTGATGGGAGATCATAGGACGCCCACCACAGGAAGAAAGCAGATCACACGAGGGCCAGTCCAGAAAGAAAGAATTAGTTCAGCAGCCTCCACGAGTCACAGTGGCAGCACCTTTGGAGACACGTTCTCCAAGCGTCACAGGAGGTGTCTTTGTTTGCTGATCGAGAGGATTGCATGAATCAGTACGGAGATACATGATGATATTCAGCCTCCGCGGAGGGAGTCAATTGGCGAGTGCCAATGTACTGTTAGGATTGATCGGCATGATGATGCGGGGCCTATTACTGACCCTCAGTTTCAGCAGGAGTTATGATGATGATGTGTCAGGTGACACTCAGCCACTTGAGGACGATGAGCCTCGCCAGAATGAAGAAGAGGTTGAACAAGTTAGAGAAGTCGAGGCACAGGAGCAGCAGCCCTTCGATATACTGTATGAGGTGCCCGATTGGCTTAAAGATAGAATGAGAAGAAGCCCGAGTGAGGAGATTGATCCAGCAGTTGAGATGGAAGAATTTTTGAACCGGATCAGTGCTCCTCCACCGAAGAAGAAAGCAAGGAAATTTTCGAAGATCTCCACCAATGAGGATGGCTCTCGTACTCTTCACGTTGCTGTCCCACGAGTCGAGTGTGACCGGAATGAAGCAGTTCCTGAGAATTATATGGTCACCACTCTGGATTTGGGACGCCCTACTGGTGCTCAAATTGTTGAGGAGTGTGATAACTCCTTCCTTGCCCTCAAGGATAGGTTGTTCAAAAAAGAAGGGAAGTATAAGAAGTTGAAACGAGAACACAAGGCCTTAGTTGGATATGTACAGCAGTTGTCTCGTTCTCGAGGGCAGGATGTACCAGTGATAGAGCCTCCAGCAGATATTCCTAGAGAGTCGATCAGCGGCTTAGTAGAGTTGGGGAGGATGGCACAGGAGGCAGATAAGTGGGTCATAGGAGTTCGTACCGAGACCGAGAAATTTATGGAGGACCTTGCCTCTGCCTTTCAGCAGGCCTCTACTTTTTGGCACGGATGGATGCGGTGGATCATGCTTGGGGCGATGCCTCTATCTATCAGAGTAGGGTGATCCAACGTCTTGAGGTGTTGAGGCATGTGCCATTGCAGTTGTTGATTGATGGAGGTGTCATTCAGGCGAATGACCGATATGATTTCTCTCAGTGGTATTCTTCAGCTATCACAGGGCGTGGCTTCTTCGATGCGGCACAGGCGGATTCAGCCAAGGTTCACAGGGCTATGGCCAACATTTTTGATGGAGTTCAGAACACTTTCGAGGCCATATTTGCTAGGCGGCTGAATCCAGATGAGATAAGTTTTGATAATTTGAGGGGTTTGCTGGTGCCTTTCTTCGCAGACATTAAGACCTTTGTACAGGATGATTTCGAGAATACTGCTACTTTCTCCACTTTGATCCAGAACACGCAGGACTCTTTAGCTGCTTGGAGAAAATCTTGTACGAGGCACGAGCATTCAGTCACAGTGTTAGAGTTTTAGTTAGATTGTGTTCCACCGATTTCAGCTCAGGAGGTTGAGGCCGTACTTAGCAGATTTGTTGAGTTGGCAGTCAGAGAGAAGGCAAATGGGAACACACTACTGGACGAGGATCTTCTAGAAGACTGAATATGGAGCATTTATTACCTTTTTCTATTTTTGGGAGTGAGTGGGAATCTTTGATTCATTTAATGTACCACTCCCTATTCTGGCAGTTTTTAGGGTTAGGGCTGAGGTGGCACGATTCTGGCCACTCTATTGATTGTAACCCTAGCCGTCCTTTGGGACTTGGCTAGCTATAAAAGGGGGAGTCCCCCTCATTTGTAATTCATTAGATCAGATTAGAATTAGATAGACATTGGAGTAGTAGACATTGAGAGAGCATTAGAGCTAGATAGTGTAGTATTGTAGAGCATTTTGCATAATTTGGAGAAGAGAGAAAGTTTTCCCTTTGAAAACTTTTGAAGAGATTGTTGTGTAACACATTTTATGATAATAGATCTTTTCATTGATGATGGAATTCGTCTTGTCATGAAATGCTAGCAAGGTTTCTTCTTCCTTTCGTATCCAAGTAGCTTAAATTCATGCAAGTAGCTTACTTTGGTGTGTGGTGTTTTATTGAGATAGCTTCGCTTTATTCCATACCACTAGCGGCTTGTTGATGATAAGTCTGCCTTGCGTGGTCAACTGGACATTATCTTGTGTTTAACTTCGGTTGTGGTTTACATACTTATATGCGTTGTTCTAATGGTGTATGTATGTTAAACTATAACTTGAATACCTTTTGCTACCCCTTTGAAGATTGCACCGATTTTGCTGAGGCTGTCCGACGGAGGCTAGGTGAAATCCGGTTGAAGTCTATTGAGACGAAGCCCCACACACCCTGCATTTAGAATAGAATATAAATTTCTTAGGCCCTTTCCCCTTTTACTTTCCGTATATTTCTGATTAGTTTTAGGAAAAGAACCACAATTGCCAAATCATACACGTGAGAATCCCCTTCAAAATCATACATTAGCTGCTAACTGCAAGAAATCTAAACAATTACGTAAGTCCCCTCGTAAGAACACAGCAATACACATCAACCAAACTGGGTCTATTCGCACTTAAGGAACCTTGGAGTTGAACGTGTGATCTATCTCGCAATCTTAGCACACAGAATACTTTGATCAAGAGAGAACAGAGTAGCCCTAAACTATTTTTGTTCTGCTGTTTGGTGCGGTCATAAAAAACACATCAACATGTAGGAAAACAAGAAGCAAAACAGTTAATGGAACACTTTCATGAGAAGTTTGGAACTGGGCACGGAGGAAGTCTAGCCACAGCTCATCAAATCCTGAGAGCTAGATATTATTGGCCCACGCTTTTCAAAGATACACATGAACATGTGAAAGCTTGTCACATCTATCAAACGGCAGCAAATAGAGGAAGGCATCCCGCTATGCCTTTGCAACCAGTGATTGAGGTTAGACCGTTTACAAAATGGGGATTAGATTTCATTGGTATGATCAATCCGCCATCGTCTGGCCAACATAGATATATTTTGACAGCGACAGATTACTGCACCAAATGGACAGAAGCTCAGGCTTTGAAGCAATGCACATCAGATGTGGTTGTTAGGTTTCTTGAGGAGAACATTGTGACCAGATTTGGATGCCCTCATGTCCTAGTCAGCGATAACGGTTCAGCATTCTCCTCGCTAAAGTTTTCCAACTGGGCCTTTGAATACGGGATTACATTGAAGTTTTCCTCCAATTACTATCCGCAGGGGAATGGACTAGCAGAGTCCACAAATAAGAATTTATTGAATGCCATTAAGAAGTTGCTTGACAAGAATTCGAAAGATTGGCACACACAGTTGAGGTTTGCTCTCTGGGCAGACAGAATTAGAACAAAGAGTTCCTTGGGAACATCACCATACCATTTGGTCTATGGACAGGATCCGGTTTTTCCAGTACAATTGAGGATAGCAACCCTCCAATTCATTCAAGAATACCTCGAAGGAGAAGATCAAGTTCAAACAAGATTGTCTCAGTTGATGCACTTAGAAGAGAAAAGAGATGAAGCTCTTGAAAATCTGGCGAAACACCAAGCAGTGGTAAAGAGATGGTTCGATAAACAAGCTAAGATCAATTCGTTCAGGATTTCTGACTTGGTTTTATATTGGGACAAGGCCCATGAGAAGAAGGGTGATCACGACAAGTTTGATAAGTTATGGCTGGGCCCGTATCAGATTTCTGAAATCCTTGGAGATAATGCATTTAGATTGCGTACATTGACAGGAGAGGATGTCCCATTGCCCGTCAATGGGCAGTTCCTCAAGCATTATTTCCAGTCCTAGGTTCTCTCCGAGGACCTGCCTTGTAAAATAGTTAGATTAGATTTCCTTTCCCGTTGTTTGCTTTCCGTTTGCTTTCCTGTTTTCCTTTGTTTTGGTTTTGGTTTGTTGCCCTTTGGGTTTTTGGTTTGGCGTTTCCATCCCTTGAGTTGTCCGCTCAAGTGGTTTTGGTTTGGAATGGGCAAGGATTTTAGGGTTTCCCCGTTACGAAGGGGGTGATGATGGTTTTAAATCTTCACAACGTGGTTTCTTTCCATTGGAATTTGCAAATTTTTGAAAAGGGACTAAGGTTGTTTTCCTCTTGTTATCATCCAGTTAGCGATATAACTCGTCTCGGGAGGTTAACCCGCTATTGTGTCTTAACACATGAGTCTAAGGACCTTAAATATCTTACCTATCTCCATTCTGAGTCATTTTGGTTTCTTGGGAAAGGTTTTGGCAAGTGAAAATTTTACGTCTTGCTTCAGTGCCACTACAATTCTCAAACCCATTGGAGGCTTCATTGCCTGCCAACCAATCAAGGAATTGACGGAGAAATCCAACGAAGAAAGGAAATGTGCTTAAAAGAAATATCTGAAAAACAAGAAAAATGAGAAAATGAAAAATGAAAGAAATATTATGAAATATTGGTTCTAGGAACATGCGAGTAACTCCACCGGGGCTATGGACGCCCGGCCGGCAGTGGAGCAATATTCGTGAGAATTGTAGAGATAACCTCGTCGGGGCTATGGACGCCTGACTGGCAGCGAGGCAATGTCCAGGATGCTTTTGAAGTTAAGATATTTATATAACCTGCCACAGCCAACTCCTGAAGTCGAGATGGTTTAGAGATGGAACAAATGCACACACTCACAGGGTTTTAGATGAAAGTGTTCTGATCCAA
Source organism: Sequoia sempervirens (assembly GCA_007258455.2). Classification (NCBI taxonomy): domain Eukaryota; kingdom Viridiplantae; phylum Streptophyta; class Pinopsida; order Cupressales; family Cupressaceae; genus Sequoia; species Sequoia sempervirens. The sequence goes on from VDFB02109668.1 coordinate 22,931, forward strand.
TATCGGATTTTTCTCCCCTTTTGAGTAGGTGTCCTTTCTGTATGATGGTTTGAGGAAGATTAATCAAAGTTCAATTCTTAAAGTGTTTTTCAACACTTTCCCGTGGAGTCGCCAGATGTTGTGACCTTTTCACACATCGCCCCATTCAAAATGGGGACCCCCTAATTTTTGCTCCATTCTGGTCTTTTGGCTTGGGTTTTTCTCTGTCTCTGTCTCTTTTCTGATGTCTGCCTTTCGAGGATTGTACCCGTCTTTGAGCTTAAGCGTAAAATTGACCAAGTTTGAAAATTAGGGTTTCATCTTTCCTGGTCAGTTTGAGGTCAAGTAGGGTGAATAAGTTGAAAACAGAGCTTAACGTTGTTGTCAGTGTGTTTCCGGTAGGCTCTCAGCAAGTTTTCATCAGGTTCTGAGATACTTAGTATTTTTAGTAAGTGTGAAATTACAGGCAATCCGTCATCATTTTTTGAAATTCCGACAGTCACACGACATTCAGAACACCTCAGGCTACTCGCGTGTGTTGTACCCAAACCAAATTTTTTGCTTCATCAAGGCATTTTGCATTTAAAAGTCTAAACCTTGCTAATTTGATGTAAAACACAGTTTTGGGCAATACCAAGCATGGAGTTTTTGTCAATAGTTTGTCAATCAATGTCAGTTTTATTGAACAAAACCTGAAGCAGAGACTTAAAATGAAGATCTTCACGATGGAGGAGCATTTCATGACGACATTTCATATTGCAGACGGTCATTTCAATGATCGAAACAGAGTTTTTAAAGATCAAATCATGAAGATTTCTCAGAGGAAAAGCCCTAAAGTGCAAGTATAGCTCAGGGGCGCCCAGTTTTTTGGAGGTCAAGATCTTGCTGAAAGTGCTCAAGCATCTAGTCAATCTCTTCAGAATCAGTCTGGCTATCCGTCGAGCTATCCAGCGAGGCATTCTGGGACTCACAGCTCCGGTTATCAGCAACAGAAGATAGAATCCCTAAATTTTAGGAGATGAGAAATTTTTCATTTCCAGGCAAAAGCGCGCCTCTAGCCTGAGGGCGCCCATCCTGAAGCAGGGGTAAATCTTGTCAGTTTCGATGCCGGTTGCAGTCAATTTGTTCACAACTAGTCTGCTTATCCAACGAGATATCAAGCGAAGTCATCCGATTCTCAGAGTTCAAGCGACAGTCGTCCAAAGATCAGCTTAAAATGGAGTTTTTCACGTTTCCGAGCTTCTCCGTTTATGCCCAGTGCAAGTACAGGCCAGGGGCGCTGGCTTAAAGGACCCTCCAAATGGCAATATTTGCAGACAGAGTCTTCACGACATCAGTAGTATTCTAGCCTAGCTACGCAACGCACCATTTAGCTTGTCGATCCGACGTTTCTGGTAGTCGTGGCGGAGATTCTATCAAGCACGTAATTTTTACGGGCGAACCAACAAATGGTTTTCAGTGCATTTTCATAGTCTTAAGGCGCCTAGCCTTTAGGCTGGTCAGATGAGCCCGTTCGCGTTCGAAGTCTTCACGACTATTGAGCGTAATCAATTTATCTTCCCAACGAGCATAGCCGACAGCCTTCAGCATTTGGCAGTCGCTCGTGCGTGCGAGGTCTTTGGTGTCATACTACAAAGTGAGGACGTCCAGAAAATGGCTAAGTCTGGGAGCGGTAAACGTAAATAAAATACGCACTAGAGTTTTTGAGGTCTTAGAAGCAGTTTTCTTGCCTCAATACCTCCAGGGACTTCTCTTGAGGGCCCTCCTGGCTGTCCGTTAAAACAGATAGTGCCTGAATCGGGTCATCCCAGCTCCAGATATCAGCCGTCAAAGTAGGGTATTTTGATGACATTTGATTTTCGTCGAAATGACAAAAGTGCAACCTTGAGCCAGGGGTGCTTTTCTTTTTGAGGCCCTTAACACAGCTTTTAGCTGTCGTGGATACATCCGTTTGATGCAGAATATCTCTAGTCATGCAGTGAGCTTCGTCTCGTATCAGCAGGGTTCACTGTTTGCCGGCAGCAGCTGTTTGAAGTGTCAGATGGCAGTTTAGGAAAATGGCTAAGTCTGGAACCCGTAAAGCAATTTAATCAGGTGCGCCTAATTTTTCAAGGGGTTAAATGATGGATTTTACAGTTATGTCTCCCAGCAGACATTTCTTCCTTGTTCAGTAGGCTTTCCGATGATTATCTCAGATCAGTCTCAGCATCACCCGGTCATCCGGAAATCAGTGTTGAAGTTGGCCAATCGTGACAGTGCTGTCAGCTATTAAATAGGGAGTTAGTAAAAAATGAAGTATCTTGAGCAAATGGACGCCTATATGCTCAAGAGACGACTTTTTGGGATCAATAAAGTCAAACGATGAATCTCAGAGCTTCAACCAATTTGTCAACTGAAGTTCAGAATATGCTTGTCTATAAATAGCTTTTTCTATTTTTGGCGCCATTGCATGATAATAATTATTTTATTATTATTTTCAAATTTGAACTTCTAGTCAGTGGCAGTCGAACTGAAAGGCAACCAATCAGAGGATTTCTATTCTGGTTAGGGTTTATGAATTCTTGCAGTCACAATTCAATGCGAATTTATTCTTATTTATATGTGGCGCCATCTTCATTATTCTTCACAAGCTTTCAAAGATAATTCGTATTTCTCAAGAGCAAAATCAATCTTGAATGAAATTCGTATTTTTCTAAGGCAAATTCATAGGGAAATCGAAGTTTATTATATTCAAAGCAAATTCAAGAATAAATTCGTATTTCTTCAAAGGAGAAGGGCGCACTTCCAAAGCAATTCGCAATTCCTTGATTCTCAAAGGCGTATTCCAAATTCTCAAAGGCGTATTCAATTATCAATTAAAATTCGCAATCCTTTAAAGATTCAAAGGCAAATATCATTTCAAAGGCGAATTCTTCAGAGATCAAAGATGAATTTTCAAACAATCAAAAGGTGAATCCTCAATTCAATACAAATTCGTATTTTCTTCAAGGAGAATTTGAATTTCATTCATATTCAAAAAGGCGCAAATTTCAAGAGGAGTAATTCGTGGTTTTTCAATTCCAAGGCGAATTCTCCAGATCAAAGGCAAAATCTTCATCAATTCACAGAGGCGATTTTTCCTAACATATCTTTTTGCAGATTCAAATTCACAAATATCAGTTATTTGAAGAAATCTTGGGCGATTTTCACAGAAGAAGACATCAAAAAACGTCTTTTGCATCCTTTAAATCTCAGATTTCTTACAAAATAATTGTGCATGTTCCTGAAATTGGCGAAATTGGCAAGTCTTAGTATCTGGATCGTTTTCATATAATTTCCTCGAGTTAAATTTGTGCGCTTGATTTTTCACGAATTTTTAGCTTCAGAACACTCGTTCTCGAATTGCTAATTTTCTCAAGTGAAAATCTTTGTACGATCGAGTAGAAGTTGAATTTTCGCAAATCTGACATTCTGGGTTGTCTTAGAATTCTTTTCTGGACAAAACCCATATCTCGGATTTTTCGCTGAAAATAATTCTTCGAAAGGCTATTTTTAACTCTCACAGGCTATTTTTAGATTCCAGAAATCTTGTCAGAATATAGTCAAGTTCACAGTCAACAGGCAAGTTTTTTAGAATGCAGTTCACTCAGCTCGAATACAGGACCAAAACCGTCCTTACCCATGATTTCCGCAGGTTGGTTGAGACAGATCTTCACAAAGTATTGCCAGAGGCAGTACTAGACCCAGTTAAAATCAGAGGTTCAATCATTCAGAATATTGAGCAGTCTGGTTTACTAGAGGCCGCTTCCATACCTATCTCCGTTCACTGTGTTGAGTTTGTGATGGCTTGCATTAAGCATTACAATCCTACTACTCGTGAGATAGCGTCAGTTGACGGACGGGTCATTTGCAGTCTCAAGCCTCTTGACATCGAAAGGAGTTTTGGCATTCCTCAACATCCGAACAGTTTGGTGATTTCTATGGAGCAGTGTGAACAGGCATTTGATGCTAATGTGGACAAGTGTCAGAAGAAGATGGCAGAAAGATGGTTAAAACAAGCGAAGAACAGATTGCCAAACAATATGGGTTGTGGTGAGTACAAGGATGAGTACGCGATTCTAATCACACTCTTGAATCGTGTCTCAGGTCAAGCACATGCAAATGTTTTCCAGCCTTGGATGTATTACATTATTGGTCGCATCATTTCTGGGCAGGAGCATTATGACTGGGCATCCTTCATCAGCGACATTCTCCACAGGCAGATCACCGGTTTCTTAGTTGCCCATGAGTTTCACATGTGTTCATATCTCGTGTACTTGATCGCTTATCAGGGTCAGTTCCGAGGACTTAACACGTGGGCATTCTCACTGTTCAGAAAGTTTATCAGATATGATCAGCTTGAGTTCACGGAAAGCTGAACGCCATTTCAAGCGTGTTCATGAAGCTTCCTTGACTTACACAGTTGAGAAACTTGACCGTGAGTTGCACGCTCAGATCCTCGGCAGCTTTGCTAGGGCAGCGATGGATGGATGGGCAGATTGGTTTATTCAGTTCCCAACATACACCTACATCCGAGTATACGGCTTCACAGGAAATCCAGCTATGCTTCCACGTTATCCTTCGGATAAAACAATCTTTCAGGAATTCCTTAGGCGGATGCATGATGTTCATCGTCTTCTACGCCGCAGGCACAGACCATCACTCAACTTTCCTTTTCAGTGTGGAATGTATTGGTGCAAGTCGGCAATTGATGCCAAGATCGCAGGACAAGAACTTGAGAGATATCATCTCAAGTATCTTGTCGAAGCACGTGCCTATGACCTTTCAGGTCATTATACAGCTCGCCTCGCTGGAGGTACATATCACGAGCCTTCTATGGAGGATTACTGGGCAAATTGCGCAGATGACTTCGAGGTTCGTAGACGCTATAGCTACGGCCGCTTCTCTCACAGACGCTGATTTCTTTTGGTCGAAGATGTGGAGGTTTATCGATGATGAGGAGAAGTTCTTCGCTTTTCGTGAGATAGGCCGATACACAACCGCTAAGCTGTAGATTGGTATGCCAAAGAATATGCAACGTCAAGGAGAGGTCAAGTAGAGTTATCCGCACGATACTTTACTCCCATTAAGAAGACAAGGAGGGTAAGTAAGTCGCATGCAGCCAAAGAGTGGTGAATCCTTCGCTACCTTCCTCACAAAACCTAACAAGAAGAAGAGGAGAACCTCCCAAGAAAGCACAAGCCAACAATTCAAAGGGCAAGGCGCTTTGCCACCGCTTCGCCAACGGAGCCCCGGCGATACAGCCTATCACGAGCCACCAGAGGGATACTTGAGAGTCTGGCCAAGACTGAGGTTCAGACTCAAGCTCCTACATCAGTTTCACAGCCGTCACTAGTCCCAATTCACATTGAATTGGATTTAGATTCTCCACCTCGCAGTGGGTCTTCTACACACTCACTCTCATCAGTACCTCCTGTCACTAGTACAGACCCTTCTAGTAGCATTAGCAGAGATTCATCTTGGATCGAAGCTCAGCTCGGAAGGAAGAGGAGGCAGCCATCTTATGTCCTTAATCATTCTGATTTTGATGACATTTATCAAGATGCGCCAGATAAGAGAGTTAAGAACATGGTTCACGTAGAGAGAAACACTGATATGGAGGTTGTTATCGAGACTGCTGTACCCCCACAGGGAAAGAGCTTGGCTGATTTAGAGTCTCAGGATTTTGAAGTTATCACCGTCAACCTTGGTCGCAGCACACGCCAGACTCAGGTTGATCTTCTTCAAGTTGCTACAGACAGTGCCAGGAATAGAATACTGAAGGACGGAGAAGACAAAGCAGCCCTCAAGGCTGAAATCAGACAGCTTCGTCAGTATATTTCTACCCTTATACATAGACCCGATGCTATTAATACCCTTCCACCAATGCTTGAGCCTCCAGCAGAGCAAGATCAGCTCAATCACTTGGTTGCATATGGCAAGCGTTTGGAGGAATGGGAAGAGGAGTTCGTTGCTAGAGGCCGTACCATGCTTACAGAGTTATATCAGTTGCGGTACAATGCACGAGAGCTCCGTATTCGTCTTCAGGATGAAGAACGGGATATGGCAATTAGCAAACCCAGGGATGAAATTATGATTGCTCACCTGAGTTTGGCTTATGACACAATCACAGATGCAGAAGACAGAGAAGCTATCTACTCTTGGAAGACACAGTTGGTTTTCAGAGCAAAGATAGAGGACAGTTTGGCATCAGAGTTGGCTGAGAGTAGAGAGCACGTCACTAGTGCACTCCGGTTTGTGAGGACTCTAGTATCTCACTTACCGTGCCGTTACCAGATTGAGGGTGGTGCCTACATGGAGCTTGCCGACGTTCAGTCAGAACTCCAGGCACTCATTCATACCATTTTCAGTGGGGAGACAGTTGGCTGTAAGGTTACTCAGCTTACAGTCATGTCAGCATTGTTTGATGAAGCAGCAAGGACAAGGGGCGAACTTCAGTCTCAGATCACAGCTGGTGAGGATATGCTACATCGACATAGTGTTCTTCGTCAGAGTCTCATAGCTCCAGACAGTGATGCAGTTAACAATCTCGTTGAGGGATTGATTGCTCGAGATCACACATAGTGAACTTCAGTTCCCGCCTCTCAGGATAGACATTACACACACGAGTTGAACTGGGTGTTACCCTTTCCAGTTAACTCGAAGTTGTCATTACATGCATATCTATTTTGAGACTCGCCCTTCACACTTGGAGTTTTATTTTAGGGTTTTCGTTAACTGATGATAGTCTTCGAGTTAACTTGCTTTCAATAAGTACGTGCATGCTCGCACAGTTGTCCATTTTTAGATTAGATGTTTCAGTCAAACTGAGGGTAGTTTCCCAGTTGACTGTATAGTTTACTTCATTAGGGTTTGGCGCATAGCTTGCATGCATTGCGAGAACTATAGATGACACAAGGTGATTTTAGGGTTCCATACACCTTGATGTATATAAATAAGAGCTTATGCTCATTTGTAAATAACTTTTGCTTGAGAGAGAAATATATGCTGCGCCTACCTTGCCCTCAATATTGCTCTTTTTGGTATTTGTTCATGTGTCTTCACTATTGCAATTGATTGTTATGCCACATAGGGTTTCGAAAGGTTGTAATGCTGAATTCTTTCCATAGTTTAGATATATCTGTTTGAGCATCTTTATCATTGAAATCAATTGTTATGCCACATAGGGTTCCAAGAGATTGAGGTGATAAGGCTGTTTTGTGTTAATTTACCATTGTGATTGATCGTTATGCCACATAGGGTTTCGAGAAGTTGCAGCGATAAATCTGTTTTGCGAATCTTTATCAATATAATCGAAGGTTATGCCACATAGGGTTTCGTGAGATTATAAAGATAAAGGCTGTTTTGTGAAGACTTTGCTGTTTCGATCGAGTGTTATGCCACATAGGGTTCCATAAAATTGTCTTGGTAAAGTCTTAAATCTGTTGTGCCCAATAAGCTGGTTTAGATTGAGATGATAGTTGTGCCACCTTGCCCTCAAGTAGAGAATCTAAACCCGTTTATCGTCAGTTAGTCAAAACCTTGCTCCATTTCCTCTTGCTCTGTTTTCCTGAGGAGATTGGATAGATATTAGTTGTAGTTAGTAGATCTGCAAAACCAGAGAAAACTCAGCTGCAACGTATAGGTTCTTTCAAGAAAGTCTTGTGCCTCTAGAAAAAAAAAAAAAAAAGACAGGACATAGTTTTAGCTTATTTTCCTTTGCAAAGTATATTTGTCAAAGCACAACGAGGGAGCTTCCCCTCCATAATTTGAAGAGCACTCATTGCGTAGTGTACATAGGCTGTTTATAACAACTTCTACTCCAAAGGTGTTAGTTGTTACGCCAACAAAGATGCAAAATTTGGAGCAAAACGCATAACTTTGTATTTTAGTACCCACCGACAAATTCCCGTGGTTCGGGATGTGCAGTTTTTCTTGCATGTCCGGATATTCCTCCTTCCGGTTTTTCTCGAGACCTTCGCGAATGGTATAATGCTGCAAACGGACGACAACTTCTAAAGAAATGTCTCCAGGCTATTTTAGGTTTGTACGTCGCGGTTTCTTTTGCATGTCGATGATTCTTGGTGGTTTTTTTGAGAGTCACATGGTGTGATATGCAAAATGAAGATAATCACCGCGAAGGAACTTACTATTTTAGCAGACGGCACGGCTCTCACCCAATCTACGAAGTTGATCGGTGAATGCTACGTAAATGAGGAGAAATAGAATTCATTTGATGCCATGCAGAGCAAATTAGGTTTCCAACTCAGCTACCGAAGCGAGGGCAAAATCATAATTTTCGAAAACCGGTATAAACCACCACGATCAGCATCCTTCAGGCTATCTGCTGGTAAAATTTCAAGTCAAACGGAGCACTTACTATTTATAGTAAGTCAATTTGGAAACTGGCTAAAAATAGTAAATTGAGTGCATGCGTCAATGTCGACAGACAGGTCACGTGGTGAGGAGCGCCTCATTTAAATTTCAAGTTAATCGGAGCAGTGGAACTACCAGAAACAAACAGTTACTATTTATAGTAAATCACCACCAAAAATGGGCTAAAAATAGCAGGTCAACTAAAAATGGCAGTGTCGACAGTACAAAAAAATCATAAGGATGCAGTGTGCAAAATTTCAAGTCGTTCCGAGCTTCAGAGATGCAAATTCAAAGGACTTACTATAAATAGCAGGGCATGAAGGCTGGCGAGAACGAGGAAAATTTTTTAAGTCTAGAACTCTGTCCTGCTGCCATGGCAAAATGCGCCCAGGTAAATGAGGAGGCATGGAAAAATTTTAAGAGTGAAGCTCGTCCTCCACCATGTCCAAAATGCGCCCAAAGGTGCAAAAGTCAAAGAGGGTCAACACTTTTCATCCTTCTGCCTAGCCTAAATGCGCCTTCAAGGCAATGCCAAGCACAAAAAATTCTAAGTATGAAGTTCATCCTTCTCAAGGGGTGAAATGCGCCATGTTTAGAGAAGTTGGTCAAAGAGTCAAAGGCGTTGGAAGAAGTTCCATCCTCCAGCATATATAAAATGCGCCCAAATTGCAAGAGAGTCAAAGTGGTCAAACATATTCATCCTCCTCCATAGTCAAAATGCGCCCAAATGCATGCATGTCAAGACGAAAACAAGGAAGATGAAGGGTCACTCCAAGGCGTGGTTATGAGTTTCATCCACCAGCTATGCTAAAATGCGCCCAAGGAGGAAGAAGTCAAACAAGTCAAAGATTTTCATCCCTCATACATGCCTAAATGCGCCCAAAAGAGGTCAAGTAGAGACAAAAAAATAAAAGTTGAAGAGTCATCCTCTTGCCTAGCTCAAATGCGCCCAAGTTGAGGTGGTAAAAGTAAGTGCAAGGTGGTGTTGTGACCTTTTCACACATCGCCCCATTCAAGATGGGGACCCCCCTAATTTTTGCTCCGTTCCAGTCTTTTGGCTTGGGTTTTCTTCTCTCTCCCGCTCTGTCTCTTTCCTAATGTCTGCCTTTCGGGCGGGTTGTGTCCGTCATTGAGCTTAAGCGCGAAAATTTTGGTCAAGTCTAGAAATTAGGGTTTCATCGTTTCTGGCCAATTCAGGGGCAAGTAAAGTGAGAAAATTGAAAATTGAACTTAATGTTGTTGTCAGCAGACATCCAGCAGGCTTCCAGCCAATTTTCATCAGATTCCAAGGTACTTACTATTTTTAGTAAGTGCACAATTCAGGGCAATTTGTCAGCATTTTTGAGATTCCAACAGTCACACTGCATTCAGAGTGTATCAAACTGCTTGCATGCCAAATTTGAGCGAAAACAGATAACTTACTATTTTTAGCAGTCTGGCTTCCGGCACGAATTTCAGGGTCCAGATGCAGAGATTTTCTTTGCATGTCTGGACGTTCCTTCTGGGTTTTTCAAGACCTTCGATGACGAATACGCAAGCCTTCCAGATGACCACTTTCGTGGATTCAAATTCTCCGAGGCTATTTTTAGGGTTTTACAATGGTTTCTTTTGCATGCCCGTGATTCCCCGGGATGGGTTTTCCGGAGAGCTTCACATGGTGTGACATGCAAACGCAGGATTCTCACTCAAGAAGGAACTTGCTATTTTAGTGTGTGTGTCCCTATACCGCTTTCCCAAAGAAGTTCGGGGATCCACGAAATGATCGCAGCTTCGCCACAGTAAAATGAAGACAACCTGAGATCTTTGATACGCATGCAATGCAAATTAGGTTTCCAACTTCAGAGTCTAAAAAATAGCATCAAAAGTCAAAATCTTCAAAACCGGCGGTAAACCATCACATCAGCCTTCAAGCTATCCTCACCGGGTGAAATTTCGAAGTCAACTGGCACTTACTATTTATAGTAAGTCAAACTGGAAACATGCTAAAAATAGTAACCGGGCCTACGCGCTTGCCTGGCAGAAGGTCAATGCAGTGAGGAGCCGCCCCATTAAAATTCTTAACCGACGGAGTACGCCGGGAGAGCCATCGTAAATACGAGCTTACTATTTATAGTAAGCCACCGTAAAACAAAGCGCTAGAAATAGCAGGTGACTAAAAGTGGCAAAGCAATGCATGTGTTGATAGGGTTATGAGGATGCTACGTTCAAAATTTCAAGTTGATCCGAGCTTCAGAGGTGCAAATTCAGAGAACTTACTATAAATAGCAGGGCACGTAAGCTGGCGAGGATGATGAAAATTTTGTCCAAGTCTGGAGTCTCGTCCAGCAGGCCTGGAAAAATGCGCCCATCTCAGCTGGAGGCATAGAAAATTCTAAGTATGGCGTTCATCCTGCTCAGGGGTCAAAATGCGCCCAAGGCAAGGAAGGTCAAAGAAAGTCAACGATCTTCGTCCTGCAGGCATGAGGAAATGCGCCCAAGAAGAAAGAGGGAAAAGTTGAAAAGTTTCTAAGGCATGAGAAAATACGCCTCACCCCTCAAAATGCGCCCAACTTGAAGTTTATCCTTCTCAGGCACCAAAATGCGCCCAAGGCAGGAAAAGTCAACAAGGTCAAACGTTTTCATCCACCAGCAAGAGTAAAATGCGCCCAAAATGCAAGCTTGTCCTGTACACAAGGCAAAATGCGCCCAAAACACAAGGAGGTCAAAGCGGTCAAAGTTTCTTATCCTCCTCAGGGGGCAAAATGCGCCCAAAGTCATGCATGTGAAGACGAAATTTGGAAGGCGAAGAGTCACTCTTGAGGCGTTGGAAAAAGTTTATCCTTCACACACATCAAAATGCGCCCAAGGTGAAGGAGAGTCAACAAAGTCAAAGATTTCGTCCTCCTCCATAGGCAAAATGCGCCCAAACTTGTGCATGTCAAGACGAAAATAAAGAAGATGAAGGGTCACAAGGGACGTGGTGGCAAGTTTATCCTCCTCCTACATAGAAATGCACCCATGTTTGGATGTGAAAGGTGAATAAAGGTGGTAATTAAGGTGAAAAATATTGCCAAAGCATGGTGAAAGATGGTAAGTGTTAGGCGCTCAAGGTGGTGAAGGTGAGCTAGGCGTGATTTCCTCTCAAGTATGATATGCGCCTAAGGTCATAAGGCGTTGGAAATTGCCTAGGCGTGATTCTAATTCCTCTTCAAATGCTATATGCGCCTAGGGAGATGGGAGTCATAAGGTGTTAAAATATTTTCTAAGACATATGCTAGGCGTGATTTTCTTCAAGTGTGATACGCCTAAGGTGGTGAAGTGTTAGAAGAATTCCTAAGACATGTGGAATTTAAAATTCTCTAAGGCGTTAGAAATTTTAATAAAATTGCCTTTCAAGTGTGAACTGTGAAGTGAGAAATAAGGCGTGCCGGGAATGAGTAAATTTTTCTAAGTGAGGATGGTACTTCTCTCGCTGGCAGGCAAACGAAACATTTTCTAAGGCAAGTTCTCAAAATGCAAGATGATTAAAATATTTCTAAGGCAAATTATTTTCTTCTTAGAAAATACGCCTAGAGCCTCAAGATGATAAAATTTTCCGAAGCACGAGCAATTTTCTCAGCAGTGGAGTCAGAAGTGAATGATATTGCACAGATGAATTCAAGTTTTCCAAATTGGAGCAACACAGGATGATCGCAGGTGAAGAATCAATTTAAAATGGTGAAAATAATATTTTCTAAGGTTCAAAATTCGAAAAATTAAATGAACCCGTTCGTTGGATACCCATGGATTCGAGACATTCTGAAGAAAATTTGCTTCTGGGTACTGAACATTTGTGATGATGAGTGGATTTCCAAGTCTTTCAAGCTTCGCTGACACTCTTTCAGTGAAGAATTTAATCGGTGCTCAAATTGTGAATTTTCCTAAGGGAGAATTTTAAATTTTCTAAGGCAAAAACGAATAAAATGAGCTTTCAAGATGAATTTTCTTCGAGTGATGAGTTCAAGAGAAATTGCCTAGGTAATTTTGATTAAATCCTTCAAAGATGAATTTTCCAGAGCATAAGAGAGTTAAAATTCGAATTCAAATGACAGAGCTCCGGCTGGTGGATTCAAAAGGATGAATTAAATTAAATTTTCGAAAGCAAAATCCAAAAACGCCAGTCAAAGTCAAGTTTCTAGAAGAATAAGATTCCCGATGACTGGAGACAAGTGTCAGAAACACCAGAGAGGGAAAATTCGAATTCTTGAAGTGGAGTAGTGGAGTTTAATGGCACTGGCTAAAATTAACTTCTTCTAGAATTCGAGTTTTAGCTATAAAATGAGCAAGTTTTTCACTTGTTTTCACAGCTGAAGAAGGCGATTTTGCTCTGAGAGTGAAGCATTGCAGTGAGTCGTGGCTTGAAGAGTTTGAAATTTTGCTAAGTCTGAGTGAGTTGCTGAAGTTCGAATCTTGTTGAAGCTCAAATTTGTAACTAAAAGGACGCCTTGAAGTTGCTGAGAGAGGTACGCCCTTGCTGATTAAAGGAAGTTGTTGAAAGCTTGAGAGGTACGACTTTGCCAGTTTAATTTGTTGCTGAAGCTAAGTGCCAGTTGAAGGAAGACGCCTAGAAGTAAAGTAAGTTGCTGAAAGTTTTCAAAGTGTGAGATTACTGATTGCTGATACGAAGTCATAGAAGTTCAAATTGCTGATTGAGGATTGTGAAGTAAAGTCATCAAAGTCCACTTAGAAATCTGTTCTAAGTGTTGGAATTCGAACTTATTCAAGAGAAGAAGCTGAGATGGCTGAAGCGAGGGCAACCGAAAAGGACAATGGTGCCTCAAGACAAGCAGTGATCAAGAAGCTGAGCAAAACATTCATGCCAGAATCGAAGTTCATTTCAAAGCTGGGCAAGTTGACAGACACTAACCTAGGCTCCGTCAACCTGGAGACCTTCAAGAACAGGCTGTTTGGAATTGGAAGTCATCGGGCTTCGGTCACTTCGCACAACATCGTCCACAGTGGATTATATGCAGCTGCTGGTTTCCCGCTAGCTATACAATGCTCTGAGCTGATAATGGAGTGCGCTAATTGCTACGAGAAGGAACACCGGTCGATCACGACACCAGATGGCCAAGTGCTTGCCAACCTTACTCCGGCAGCCATTGGTGAAGCTTTCGGGATCCCGGTGCACAGAAACATGATCTACAAGTCCAGGGAGCGAGCGGAGCGGATGTATGCTTCTGCTTTTGAACGGTGCATGGAGACAATTAACACCCACTGGATGAGCACTCCCAAGCCTTCTCGTGCGAAGTTGCCGAAACAGATCATAGCAGAGGACCTGAAACAAGAATATTGTGACCTCATCATGATGCTGAGCAGGGTTGGTGGTTGCCCACAGTCCTACATTTTTGAGCCTTGGATGTTTTATTACATCAACCTGGTGCTAGAGGGCAAGGATTATGTCAATTGGGCTGAGATGATCAGCGATAATATACATGAGCAGCTCCTGAGCTTGAGGAGGACTAAAACGTTTTACATGAGCTCCTACCTTATTTATATGTTGGCACGAATGACGAGGTACAGGGGGATTTCTTATAAAGAACCTGTTGGATGCGGCCCTCATCAGTTCAAAATCCATGAGGCATGTACACAGTTGCAACTGTCAAGCACAACCTACTACAAACGTGTCAATGATTCATTCACCATGTATATCACGAGGCTGCTTCAGGAGCGGTTACACCACAGAATCTCTAGAGATGCCTAGGAGTTGATCGAAAGGTATGGGTGCTGGTTTATTCAATTTCCAATATTTTCATACATTAGGCTGCAAGGATTTTCTTCATACCCATATAGGCTGCCTAAGTACCCGACAGATAGAATAATAATGCTAGAGATATCTAGACAGTTGCTAGCCTTTGAAAAAATCCAAAAGAAGAAGAAGAAAGGGGGGATAGAGTTTCCAATTGTAATGGGCAACTCGGATGAGGTGTGTCCTTCAATGCAGGCAGCCAGAGAAGCTGAAAGTGAGCTTCAGTTTTATCACTTCTCATATCATATAAGCCAACAGCACTACGACCCACACCATAACATCAATTGGGTTCTGTCGGAGGAGTTCAAACATAAGGCCACCATAGAAGATTATTGGGCTGATGCAGTTGATGAAATTGAAGGAAGAGAATGTTTTCTCGGTTGCCGATTACTCTGATCAGGGAGTGTGAGGTAGTTCCAGTTCCGGACCAGGTTAATGAGGATATGGATGTTGTACATCCAGATTATGCAGCTGTTTGGGACACTCCACTTCCACCTATAGATTGGTCAGAGCCCGAGGTTGCTGATTTAGATACTCTTTCCATCCCAGTTATGACATTCACCAGGGCATGGGTTGATAGGAGAGTGAACAGGTTGAAGAGTAGGTCAATTGCTTTGACTTACAACTTGATGGGAGATCACAGGACGCCCACCACAGAACGAAAGAAACAAATTACACGGGGTCCAGAGTCCAGAAAGAAAGAAATAGTTCAGCCAGAGCCTCCATGAGTCACAGTGGCAACACCTTTGGAGACACGTTCTCCAAGCATACAGGAGGTGTCTTTGTTCGCTGATCAGAGGATTGTAGTGAATCAGGTACCGGTAGTGCAGGATGATATTCAGCCTCCACGGAGGGAGTCGGTTGGCCAGAGTGCCAACGTACCTGTCAGGATTGATCAGCACGATGATGAGGGGACTATTACTGACCCTCAGTTTCAGCAAGAGTTAGAGGCGGCCATGAATGATGATGATGATGATGATATAGTGTCAGGTGACACTCAGCCACTTGAGGATGATGAGCCTCGCCAGAATGAAGAAGAAGTTGAATAGGTTAGAGAAGTCGAGGCACAGGAGCAGCAGCCCTTCGATATACAGTATGAGGTGCCTGACTGGCTTAAAGATAGAATGAGAAGAAGCCCTAGTGAGGAGCTTGATCCAGCGGTTGAAATGGAAGAGTTCTTGAACCGGATTAGTGCACCTCCACCGAAGAAGAAGGCAAGAAAATTTTCGAAGATCTCCACTGAGGAGGATGGCTCTCGTACTCTTCACGTTGCTGTCCCACGAGTCGAGTGTGACCGGAATGAAGCAGTTCCTGAGAATTATGTGGTCACCACTCTGGATTTGGGACACCCTACTGGTGCTCAGATTGTTGAGGAGTGTGATAACTCCTTCCTCGCCCTCAAGGATAGGTTGTTCAAGAAAGAAGGAAAATACAAAAGGTTGAAACGAGAACACAAAGCCTTAATTGGATATGTTCAGCAGTTGTCTCGTTCTCGAGGGCAGGATGTACCAGTGATAGAGCCTCCAGCAGATATTCCTAGAGAATCGATCAGCGGCTTAGTAGAATTGGGAAGGATGGCACAGGAGGTAGATAAATGGGTCACAGGAGTACGTGCCGAGACAGAGAAATTCTATGGAGGACTCATTTCCCCGCCTTTCAACAACAGGCCTCTTCTATTTTGGCACGGATGGATGCGGTGGATCATGCTTGGGACGATGCTTCCATCTATCAGAGTAAGGTGATCCAGCGTCTTGAGGTGTTGAGGCATGTGCCATTGCAGTTGCCGATTGATGGAGGTGTCATTCAGGCGAATGACCGATATGATTTCTCTCGGTGGTATTCTTCGGCTATCACAGGGCGTGGCTTCTTCGATGCAGCACAGGCAGATTCAGCCAAGGTACACAGGGCTATGGCCAACATCATAGATGGAGTTCAGAACACCTTTGAGGCCATATTTGCTAGGCGGCTGAATCCAGATGAGATAAGTTTTGATAATTTGAGGGGTTTGCTGGTGCCTTTCTTCGCAGACGTTAAGACCTTTGTACGTGATGATTTCGAATACCGCTACATTCTCCACTTTGATCCGTAACACGCAGGACTCCTTAGGCCGCTTGGAGAAAATCTTGTACGCAGGCACGAAAGCATTCAAAGAATCTCGCTAGAGTTTTAGCATCAGGTTCCACCCATTTTAGTTCGTGAGGTTGAGGCCGTACTTAGCAGATTTGTTGAGTTGGCCGTCAGAGAGAAGGGAAATGGGAACACACTACTGGACGAGGATCTTCTAGAAGATTGAATGTGGAGCATTTATTACCTTTTTCTATTTTTGGGAGTGAGTGGGAATCTTTGATTCATTTAATGTACCACTCCCTATTCTGGCAGTTTTTAGGGTTAGGGCTGAGGTGGCACGATTCTGGCCACTCTATTGATTGTAACCCTAGCCGTCTTTTGGGACTTGGCTAGCTATATAAAGGGGGAGTCCCCCTCATTTGTATCATCAGATTAGAAGATTAGAATTAGACATTGGAATAGTAGACAGTAGTATTGGAGAGATTGCATAGTAGAGTATAGTAGATCATTTTGTTAGTGTGGAAGAGAAAGAAAGTTTTCCCTTTGAAAACTTTTGAGGAGATTGTTGTGTAACACTTTTTATGATAATTGATCTTTTCATTGATGATGGAATTCGTCTTGTCATAAATAGCTAGCAAAGTCTCTTCTTCCTTTCGAATCCAAGTAGCGTAATTTTCATGCAAGTAGCTTACTTTGATGTGTGGTGTTTTATTGAGATAGCTTCACTTTATTCCATACCACTAGCGGCTTGTTGATGATAAGTCTGCCTTGCGTGGTCAACTGGACATTATCTTGAGTTTAACTTCGGTTGTGGTTTACATGCTTATATGCGTCATTTTGATGGTGTATGTATGTTAAATTATAACTTGAACATCTTTTGCTATCCCCTTGAAGATTGCACCGATTTTACCGAGGCTGTCCGACGTGAGGCTAGGTGAAATCTGGTTGAAGTCTATTGAAACGAAGCCCCACATATCCTGCATTTAGAGTAGCATATAAATTTCTTAGGCCTTACCCCCTTTTACTTTCCGCATATTTCTGATTAATCTTAGGAAAAGAACCACATTGCCAAATCATACGCGCAAGAATCCCCTTCACAATCATACATTAGCTGCTAACTGTGAGAAGTCTGAACAATTACGTAAGTCCCCTCGTAAGAACACAGCATTACACATCAACCAAACTGGGTCTATTCGCACTTAAGGAACCTTGGAGTTGAACGCACGAACTTTCTGGCAATCTTAGCGTGCGGAATACTTTGATCAAGAGAGAACGGAGTAGCCCCAAACTATTTTGTTCTTCGGCTGATTGGTGAGGTCACAAAAATTGCATCAACAGGTGGTAAATGGAGTGAAAAGTTTTGAAAATACCTCAAGGCGTGGTCAATACAAGGGTAAATGCTAGGCGTGATTTTGAATTTCCTCCTCAAGTGTTAAATGCGCCAAGGGTGGTGAGTACTGAAAGGTGTTGAAGATATTTTCCTAGGCGTGATTTTGAATTTCCTCTTCAAGTGCTATTTGCGCCCAAGGTGGTAAGTGTTTGAGATTTTTTTTTTTTAGGCTTGTGAGGTGGTGGAAATAAATTGCTAAGGCGTGATTTTTTTTCCCCAGTGTGCTATGCGCCTTAAGTATGAAATAAAGTGTAAGATGAGTGATGGGAATTTTTCTAAGGCATTGGAATATTTTCCTAGTGTGGAGTAAAATGCAAGTGGTGAGTGAGAAATAAAAGTGTGCTAGGCATGAATAAAATTTTTCCAAATGAAGTTGATAAAATTTCCACCACTGGCAAATGAACCAAAATTTTCTAAGGCAAATTCTCAAAGTGTGATGATTTAAAATATTTTCTAAGGCAAATATTTTCTTCCTTAGAAAATACGCCTGGAGCTCAAGGTGGTGAAATTTTCTTCATAGAGCACGAGCAAATCTTCTCAGTGATGAAGTCGGAGAATGATAATAATGCAGGATGAACTCAAATTTCTCAAATTGGAGCAACACAGGATGATCACAGACGAAGAATGGATTTGATTCAACAGAATAATATTTTCTAAGGTTCAAAATTTAAAAAATTAAATGAACCCGTTCGTTGGGTACCCATGGATTCGAAGCACTCTGAAGAAAATTCTCTTCTGGGTACTGAACATTTGCGATGATAGATGGATTTCTATGTCTTCCGCACTTCGCCAACACTTTTTTTGTGAAGAATTTGATCAGTGCTCAAATTGTGAATTTTCCTAAGGGAAAATTTAAAATTCTCTAAGGCAAGATGAATAAAATGTGTTTTCCAAAATGAATTTCTCCGAATGATGAATTCGAAATGAGTTGCCTAGATGATTTTGATTGAATTCTTCAATAATGAATTTTCCAGAGTTGAGGAGGAGTTTTATTCGAATTCAAATGACAGGGCTTTGGCTGGTGAATTAAAAGGATGAATTTAAATTAAATTTTTTCGAAAATAAATTCAAAGATGCCAGTCAAAGTCAAGTTTCTAGAAGAGCAAGATTCCTGACATCTAGAGACAAGTGTCAGAAATACTAGAGAGGGAAAATTCGAATTCTTGAAGTGGAGTAGTGGAAGTTTAATGCACTGGCTAAAATTGGCTCCTTCTAGAATTCGATTTTGAGCTATAAAATGAAGAAGTTTCTCACTTCCTTTTCACAGCTTAGGAGAATTCGACTTGCTCTGAAGTTTGAAAATTGCTCAAAGAGGTTCGAAATTTTTGCTAAGGACTGGAGTTTGCTGAAGTTTAAATTTGAAGTTGCTGAGACTGCTGGAGAAGGACGCCTTGAGTTGCCAGTGCAAGTGTTGAAAGTTCGAAATATTGCTGAAATCAAGAGGGGCGCACTTGCTGGTTGCTGATTGAAACTTGAAGTTGCTGATGCCAAGAGGGACGCCTTGAAGTGAAGGTATTTCAAATTGTCTAAAAGGTGCGAACTTGTTGAAAGAAGTATTCAAAGTTGCTGAGAGTTTTAAAGTGCGAATTTGCTGATTCCTGATTGCTGATGTGAAGTACGAATTTATAGAAGTTCAAGTTGCAGATTGGAGTTGCTGAAGAGTAGTGAAGTCACTGAAGTCTACTTAGAAACCTTTTCTAAGTGTTGAAGTTCGATTTTATCGGAGAAGAAGCTGAGGTTTGCAAATAAGAAAAGTTATTGCAGCTTCTTGAAGTGAACTGCAGCCCCTACACAATGTCTTATTTTATTTTATAAATTAATTGGCTAATGAATGTTTATCGTTTGCAGATGGCTGAGGCAAGGGCGACTGGCAAGGACAATGGTGCATCCAGGCAGGCCGTGATTAAGAAGTTGAGTAAAACATTCATGCCAGAATCGAAGTTCATTTCAAAGTTGGGCAAGTTGACAGACACCAACTTGGGCTCCATTAACCTGGAGACCTTCAAGAACAGGATGTTAGGGATTGGAAGTCATCGGCCTTCGACCACTTCACACAATATTGTTCGAAGCAGGTTATATGCAGTTGCTGGTTTCCCACCAGCCATTCAGTGTTCGGAGCTGATAATGGAGTGCGCCAATTATTATGAGAAGGATCACAGATCGATCATGTCACCAGATGGCCAAGTGCTAGCCAATCTTACTCCGGCAGCCATTGGTGAAGCTTTCGGGATCCCAATGCACAGGAACATGGTTTACAAATCTAGAGAGCGAGCTGAGCGAATGTATGCTTCTGCATTCGAGAGATGCACGGAGACGATTAACACTCATTGGATGAGCACCCCCAAGCCTTCTCGTACAAAGTTGCCGAAGCAGATCATAGTGGAGGACTTGAAGCAAGAATACTGTGACCTCATTATGATGCTGAGCAGGGTTGGTGGTTGTGCACAGTCATTTATTTTCGAGCCTTGGATGTTTTACTACATCAACCTCGTGCTAGAAGGGAAAGATTATGTCAATTGGGCCGAGATGATCAGTGACAATTTGCATGAGCAGCTCTTGAGCTTGAGAAGGACGAAGACATTTTACATGAGCTCTTACATCATCTATATGTTGGCTCGTATGACGAAATACAGAGGGATCTCTTACAAGGAACCTGTTGGTTGTGGCTCCCACTAGTTCAAGATCTATGACGCTTGTCCGCAATTGCACTTGGCGAGTACTACTCATTACAAGCATGTCAATGACGCCTTCACCATGCATATTACGAGATTGCTTCAGGAGCGGTTACACCACAGAATCTCGAGGGAGGCCCAAGAATTGATTGAAAGGTATGGGTGCTGGTTTATACAGTTTCCAAGGTTTTCTTACATAAGGCTACAAGGTTTTTCATCGTACCCATATAGGTTGCCTAAGTACCCAACGGATAGAATATTAATGCTAGAGATGTCTAGGCAATTGCTTGCCTATGATAAGATTCAGAAGAAAAAGAAGGGAGGAATTGAATTCCCAATTGTCATGGGAAACTCGGATGAGATGTGTCCCTCAATACAGGCAGCCAGAGAAGCCGAGAGCGAACTTCAATTTTATCACTTTTCATATCACACCAGCCGACAGCACTATGATCCGCATCATAATATCAAATGGGTACTGTCAGAGGAGTTTAAGCACAAAGCAAATATTGAGGATTATTGGGCTGATGCAGCGGATGAGATTGAAGTCAGGAAAAGAATGTTCTCTCGGTTGCCAATTTCTTTGATCAGGGAGTGTGAAGTTGTTCCGGTTCTAGACTAGGTGAACGAGGATATGGATGTTGTGCATCCGGACTATGCAGCAGTGAGAGATACTCCACTTCCACTTCCAGATTGGTCAGAACCTGAGGTTGCAGATCTGGACACACTTTCTATCCCGGTCTTGACATTCACTAGGGCATGGGTTGATAGGCGAGTGAGTAGATTGAAGAGTAGGTCAATTGCTTTGACTTACAATTTGATGGGAGATCACAGGACACCCACCACAGGCAGGAAGAAACATATCACACGAGGTACAGAATCCAGAAAGAAAGAGCTAGTTCGACAGGAGCCCGTTCAGCCAGAACCTCCACGAGTTGCAGTTGAAACGCCCACACCATTGGAGACACGTTCTCCAAGTATACATGAGGTGTCTTTGTTTTTTGATCAGAGGAATGCATTGAATCAGGTGCAAGTGGTACAGGATATTAATCAGCCTCCACGGAGAGAGTCGGTTGGCCAGAGCGTCAACGCACCTATTAGGGCTGATTAGCAGGATGATGAGGGGACTATTACTGACCCTCAGTTTCAGCAGGAGTTAGAGGCGGCTTTGAATGATGATGATTATATAGTTTCAGGAGACACTCAGCCCCTTGAGGATGATGAGCCTCGCCAGAATGATGTAGAGGTTGAGCAAGTTAGAGAGGTAGAAGCACAAGAGCAGCAGCCCTTCGATATACAATACGATGTGCCTGATTGGCTTAAGGATAGGATGAGGAGAAGCCCTAGTGAGGAGATTGATCTAGTAGTTGAGATGGAAGAATTTTTTAACAGGATCAGTGCACCTCCACAGAAGAAGGCAAGAAAATTTTCGAAAATCTCCACTGAAGGGGATGGCTCTCGTACCCTTTACGTTGTCGTGCCTCAAGTTGATTGTGACCGAAATGAAGCAGTGCCTGAGAATTATGTGGTCACGACTTTGGATTTAGGACGCCCCACTGGTGCGCAGATTGTAGAGGAGTGTGATAACTCCTACCTCGCCCTCAAAGATAGGTTATTCAAGAAGGAAGGAAAGTATAAAAGATTGAAAAGAGAACACAAGGCTTTGATTGGATATGTACAACAGTTGTCTCATTCTCGAGGGTAGGAGATTCCAGTGATAGAGCCTCTAGTAGAGATACCCAGAGAGTCAATCACTGGCTTGATGGAGTTAGGAAAAATGGCACAGGAAGCAGACAAGTGGGTCACAGGAGTTCGTGCTGAGACAGAGAAGTTTATGGAGGACCTTGCTTTTGTTTTTCAGCAGGCCTCTAGTATTTTAGCACGGATGGAGGCAGTTGATCATGCTTGGGGTGATGCTTCTATCTATCAAAGTAAAGTAATTCACTGTCTTGAGGCATTGAGGCATGTTCCGTTGCGATTGCTGATTGATGGAGGTGTCATTCATGAGAATGACCGATATGATTTCTCTCGATGGTATTCTTCAGCGATCACGGGATGTGGTTTCTTCGACGCAGCACAGGCGGATTCAGCCAGGGTACATAAGGCTATGGCCAATATCATTGATGGAGTTCAGAATACTTTCGAGGCCATATTTTCTAGGCGGTTGAATCCAGATGAAGTTAATGTTGATAATTTGAGGGGTAGGCTGGTGCCTTTCTTTTCAGATGTTAAGACCTTTGTACAGGATGATTTCGAGAACACTTCTACTTTCTCCAGTTTGATTCAGAGCACGCAAAATTCCTTGGTTGCTTGGAGAAAATCTTGTACAAGGCATGAGCATTCAGTCACGGTGTTAGAGTTTCAGCTAGACTGTGTTCCACCCATTTCAGTTCAGGAGGTTGAGGCTGTACTTGGCAGATTTGTTGAGTTTGCAGCCAGGGAGAAGGAGAACGGGAACGCACTGCTAGACGAGGATCTTCTAGAAAACTGATTGTGGGCATTTATTGCCTTTACTATTTTTGGGAGTGAGTGGGAATCTTTGATTCATTTAATGTACCACTCCCCATTCTGGCAGTTTTTAGGGTTAGGGCTGAGGTGGCATGATTCTAGCCACTCTATTGATTGTAACCCTAGCCATCTTTTGGGACTGGGCTAGCTATAAAAGGGGGAGTCCCCCTCATTGTAATTCATTAGATTAGAAGCAGGTATCAGACATTAGCAATAGAGCTAGAGACTAGAGAGTAGAGCATTGTAGACACTTTGCATAGTGGAGAAGAAAGAAAGTTTTCCCTTTGAAAACTTTTGTGGAGATTGTTGTGTAACACTTTTCATGATAATAGATCTTTTCATTGATGGTGGAATTCGTCTTGTCATGAATAGCTAGCAAGGTCTCTCCTTCCTTTCGAATCCAAGTAGCTTAATTTCCATTTCATGCAAGTAGTTTACTTTGATGTATGGTGTTTTATTGAGGTAGCTTCTTTCATTCCATACCACTAGCGGCTTGTTGATGATAAGTTCGCCTTGCGTGGTCCACTGGAAATTATCTTGAGTTTAACTTCGATTGTGATTTGTATACCTATATGCGTCGTTCTGATGGTGTATGTATGCCAAATTATAATTTGAACATCTTTTGCTATCCCTTTGAAGATTGCACTGATTTTGCTGAGGCTGCCCGACGTGAGGCTAGGTGAAATTCGGTTGAAGTTTGCCAAAATTGAGCTCCACATATCCTGCATTTAGAATAAAATATAAGTTTCTTAGGCCCTATACTCTTTTACTTTCTGCATATTTCCGATTAGCTTTAGGAAAACGTACTACATTGCCAAATCATACGCACAAGAATCCCCTTCAAATCATACATTGACTGTTAACTGCAAGAAGTCTGAACAATTGTGTAAGTCCCCTCGTAAGAACACAACAATACACATCAACCAACTGAGGGTATTCTAAGTATTCGAAACCTAGGAGTTGAACGTGCGAACTTTCTCACAATCTTAGCGCACAGAATACTTTGATCAAGAGAGAATGGAGTAGCCTTCGGACTATTTTATTCTGCTGTTTGGTGCGGTCACAAAAACCACGTCAACAGAACCTTACATAGAACTGTTTTTATAAGCATAAATCTCTGTATTGTGAGATTGTTTAGTTCTATTGAGATTTTCTGTGAGTTTTCTGCAGTATTGCCATATGTTTATCCTTGGTGTATCACCTGGTAGTGATAGGTTTTAATTTCAAGTATATCTTTCTTACTCTTTTCCTTCATCATTCTTTATTTTTTTCAAAATATCGTAAGGGGAACTAGCCCATAATCTGGAGGTCCACTTCATTCTTAGGTCATCCATAACCTCGAAGTGTTCCCATGTGTCAATAGGTTGCTATAGTTGATAGCTTAGCAAGGGTGCAAACTTTATTTGACAACAGTTTTTGGCACGCCCGGTGGGACTGAGCGCTGTTTTCAGTCTCAAATCAAAATTATCATACTGTTGTTTGGTATGTGCAGCAAAAATTGTAGTCTTAAAAGATGAATTTTAGCATACTTGGCGACTCTGAGCTCAGATTTAGCAGTGCCAGTGCATTACTGCTCATGAGAAGAGTACAGACTAGGAGTAATTCATCTGTTTTTGAGTATTTGCAGATGTCCCCTCCTAGAAGAAGGGGGAGAGTAATCCAAAGGGTTCAGAAGACAGTTGTTTATTTCAGAAGATCCAAGTCAAATCCTGCTATTAGAGGACATACTGCTGTTCCTGTTGTTATTACTAAGAGCATCCCAACAACAATGATCCCGGTAGTGAGAAACCAACCCTTTGTTGCTTTTAACCAAGGCAGCCCACTAAATCTGACCCAGCATGATGAAATTCTTGTCGCTGCCTTAAGAGGTTTGCCATATTTTTATGGGGAGAATCATATCACCCCAACAGAGCATATAAAAGATATTTCCAACCTGTATGTTGTTCACCATGTGACTGAAGAAAATGTTGCACTCAGGTTGTTGGTGGCATATAAAAGATAAAGCCGTACAATGGTTCAGAGGTCTACCTGTCAACTCTATAGCCACATGGGATGAGTTAGGCAGCCAGTTGTGCAAGTTTTTTGAAGATAAATCAGACCACTTGTCATTGGTGGAGCAACTGTCTACAATCAAAAGAGCCCCACATGAAGATATGTCAGATTTCAGTCACCGTTTCCAAAGGACGTGGGACAAAATCCCACAAACGGTAAGACCTACTGCTAATCATGCATTCTTATACTATTTAAGAGCTTTAAATAGTGATATTTCTGTGATGATTCAATCAATGGGAGGTGATACACTACCTGCAGCATATAGTATAGCTGTTAGAGCTGAAAACAGCCTCATACAGGCTGGTAAAATTGCCCCAAGACCGCCTATGCCAATATTTCCTGCTCTTCAGCCTCCAACCCCTATCCAAGTTCCTCCTTTAGCTGTTATCCCAAGTGCACCAGCATTGCCACCACCTGATACTCAGCCTAATGGTCAATTAAACGCATTTCTAGTTCAGCCTAACGAACTGCAAGAAATTAAAGGCCTTCTAACTACCTTTGGCAATGAGATGGTTAATTTAAGAAAGCATCAAAATCAAGGTTTTAAACCTTATCAGCCCTCATTTCAGTCTAATTACCAGCAAAATCAGACCAATAGACCACCTTATCAGCCTGTTGATGTGTTTTTCGTGACCGCACCAACACAGAATAAAGTCGCCAACGGCTACCCTATCCTCTCTTGATCAAAGTATTCCGCATGCTAAGATTGCAAGAAAGTTCATGCGTTCAACTCCAAGGTTCTTTCAGTGCGAATAGGCTCAGTTTGGCTCGATGTGATTTGCTGGTATTTCAAGGGACTTACGGAATTGTTCTAAGAAATGAGAAAGGAATTCAAATGCTCGA
>VDFB02109669.1:0-10657 GCA_007258455.2 Sequoia sempervirens
CTCCTCTATTCAGAGATTTCATATCTGGGACTTCTTCCCTATTATTCCATTCAGGACTTGAGGTTTCTTCAGCATCCACCATTGGATTTGCTTCAGACTTCTTTCAGTGGTTTTGAGGACACTTCATTCAGGGGGGCTGTCAAGTCTCCATCATATTAATTCCATCTCCATTTTTGGATATTGTTCAACATCAATTTCTGCATCATCCTGGTTTGTCACCCTCTTCATTGATTGTGGCATCTTCATCAAGAAAGGAGACATTTGAGCATCATTCGGAGACATCATCGCCATCCACCTTCATCCTTTCTTCCTTCAATTCCTATCCAGAATGGGAAGCATCTCTCCACTTGCAGTTGGTTTTGTTTCTTCTGAAAGGGAGACAAGTTGTTTGTCGACATTGGATCATGATTTGTCTTCAGACACTTACCTTTTTTTCAGGTGATCTTATCTTCTAGGGGGGATATATAGTCTCTCTATTGTATCCATGTGACAGATGGTGTACTTTGGGGGTATTTGGGAGTCCTCCATCCTTCCCATCCTATCTCACATTTTCTGCATTTTCTTCTCCTTTTTGGAGAGGGGTTTTGTTCCTACTGGGTTTTCCCCTTTTCTCCGGTTGTGGGAGATTTTTCTGCATCTTCATGTACATGGGTACCTAACATGGCCTCGTAGCTGGGACCCATCATCATCTTGCATAATCATTGCATTTTCCTCCCTAAGTTGAAATTATGGGGGGGTGTTAGTGTAATTAATTAATTATTACACTAGCATAAGTTAACTTAGGTCTTGCATTTAGTTAATTAAGTCCTAGGTTGCATTATTAAAAAAAATATTTAATAAATATTTTCAGATATAGGATAATATTTCCTTCCTAGTTTGTAGGACAAGATCTCTTCTTGATCTTATCTCATCTTTTAAAAATCATCTAGATAGGGTTTTCTTTTGCCTATATATTTAGGCATCTTGCTCATTTGTAAAATATCTTTTTCCATCATATCAATATAGAATCTTTATTCTGCATTCCATTGTTGCAACACTTCTCTTTGTGGTTGATTATCTTTCATGGCTAAAGTCCTTCATTGAAGATTTCAGAGCTTCAGGGGTTGTGCATTCATTCATTATTTTCTTCAAATTGTACTACACCATTGGTTGATGATACCTTGTATCAACTTGTTGGAAGCCTAATCTATTTGACTCATATCAAGCTTGAAATTTCATACGCAATAGGCATGGTTTTGAGATTTATGTAGGAGCCTCATTAGTTACATTGGAAAGAAACTAAGAGGCTTCACTACCTTCAAGGTACTCTCAAATATGGGATTCACTACATAATTTGCACAAAGGTTGACTTGGTTGGATACACAAATTTTGATTGGGTTTTCATTACTCAAATTCATAAGTTGACTTCAAGTTATAGTTTCTTAGTAGGTTCTAGTCCTATCAATGAGTCTAGAAAAAAGTAAAGTGTTATTTCTTTATCATCCAAAAGGGTAGAGTATATGGGATCTATTAACACAAGTATTAATACTCTTTAGTTTGAGGGCATTTTTACTCAATTTGGCATTCCATTTAGGATACTCACAATCATCTATTGTGACAACCAGAGCACTATCCAAATATGCAAAAAATTGGTCCAACACCAATGTACCAAGCACATAGAGATTCATATTGAAACAAAGAAAATGAGGAACCATAGGCCTAGAATGTAAACCTAGGGTTTTTATTTGTGAGGTGTGTGGGATTTTCCATTGCTTCATTAAGATGGAGACTAACAAGGTGAATAGATTAACTTTCAACCATGAAGGTTATCCAATTACACCTGAATCTCCATCCTATTAAGCCTTAGAATGATTTGAAAATTATTTTCTATGATTAAACTAATTAAACTATATGACCTAATATGAAAGATACAAGATCTTGACAATGTACATATTGAAACAATAAACTTTAGGTACATCAAGTGCGGAGGATTGTGTACTTGTCACTAGAAGTTGGATCTGAGTTATGTAGCAGGAATAGGTCACCCTAGGGTGAATGGGTCTTTGTATAACACTTCTGCTCTATTTTTGGGGTTCTTTGATGACAAATCTGAGCTTATGATTTTTGGTTATAGAATTGTTAGAACATTGTTGGATAAAGATGTAAGTGATTTTTTATTTTTTGACAATATGTAGTTCTTAAAATGCAATAATAAACAACTTGTCTTCAATATTCTTTCAATCATCTTTAAAATATAACCAGCACATTCAAAGAGAGGGAAAATATTGGTCCATTTAGGGGCTTGCCTCAGTCAAACCCTATGTAAGTGTTTTCACTTCCACAATGGTAATGTCAAAGATAACATGATAATGAATGGGAAGGAATGATTAAATCACAAAGTGCTGCAATTCACCACCCTTCAATGGCTTCCTTGAAGGACTAGAGTCATGCACATCACCTCAAGGTCTTAGATCTTTCTTACTTGATTTTCATGGATTCTTTGGAGACCTACAAAAGTGTTAGCCTTCACAAAACCATGATAACATGAACATGCATAAACTGACATAGAATTTGGTATGATGTTAGGATCTTGAATTATTATAATAAAGCGTTGAAATTTTTTCTCTTGGCTTGATCTTGTTGATAGTAATTTCTCTTAATGTTCACCTCTTTCTTGTTAATGTTCAAATGATGCAATAAATAGGTATTTCAAGGCATTTCTCTAATTTCCCAAGAATTAAATACTAATAGCTTACATTTTAAATTTGAATTTTAAATTTTAAGATGGTCACTCCGACATAATAAAAAATGGTCCCTGACAAAATATGGGGACCCATTCGCCCTTGGGTGAATGGGTCCTGGCCCAATTCTATAGGATATTTAGTATTGGGGGAAAAATAATGATTGGATGCATCTGTTCAATGCTTGTAGTTTCTCAAAAAATGGTACAAATGAGCTACAAAATACATAATCTAGGAAATTAGGAACCCAATTAGACTCAATACTTTAGGGGGAGAAAAAAATAGTGTCAAAATGTCATGGGTGATAATTTATGATGCTACATTTGACCCCCACTTTAGTGAGAGTATTAAATTATGCTCAAACTCACACTAAAGTATGTCAAGAGGGGTCCAATTGTCCAAATGTTGAAGAGATAGGATGACTAGGGATCAAGGGAGATTGTACAAGCGCCCAGTATCCAAGATCCCATGGAAAAATAACATAAGCACAAAAGAACACACACACGTGTATGAAATGCAACAATACAAAATTTACTAACATACATATTGGAAAACATGAAGCATACACAATGAAAACACATGGAATGATGGAACATAAAGATGACAATGAAATGAAAAAAAACATGATGTAAACATGAAGTAGACACAACAAAATATAGGGTTAGTACTAAAAGATTCGAGTTGGTAAGGCAAAGAGACCTCAATCTTACACTGTCTCAAATACCAAACGCCATCCATCAAATGAATGTTAGCTCCCATGAGGACTAGCAAGTTGTGTTATGCCACACCACTCATGAAACACATGGCTTCACTAGCAAGTAAGGTGTGTTATACTAGGTGGCCATGTTAAAAGGCGTTCATGACTCACACCATAGAAAAGTCCAATATTTGCTAGGTGAATCACAAATTGGAAGGCACACATGCTAGTGAGGACCGCTTTTCACTAGGTGAACCCCTAAGACAAGGTAGCAAAAATGAGAAACACACTAGGTCTAGTGAGGACCATTTTTCACTAGGTATGTACCCATAACCATACCAAGAGTTATACTAAGTGATAACTTAGATAAGGTGCTACAAAATGGTTAAAGAATCTATGTCAATGCCACAATAAGTTCAACTCTCATGAACAAAGTGAAGAAAAAATACCAAACTCACCTCAAGGGGTGCATAAAGTTTAACATCTCATGGGACGAACACAACTCAACTTAGGGGGTGTACAAATCATAATAGAATAAGGCCAAAAAACTTAAGGGTTGTTATAACAACACCACCACAAAAGGTGACTTATAAAACAACAAAAGGGTGTTGCTTAACATACAAAATGTCACACCTTAGGAGATATCACTCATGACATCACCACCAAGAGAGGACAAGTCATGGAAAAATAAATTCACTCCTTAGGGAATACTAGACATAGTATTACCACCAAGGGGAATGTCATATGCCAAGAAAGGTCACACTCTTGAGTGATACCAAGCCCAATATCACCACCAAAGACACACTCACATAGATCAAGAAGACCACACTTTGGTTGACAAGGTCACACTTCCTAGGAGATGTATGTTATCATCACTGAGAAGGGAACATTCTTATACCAACGGTGAGTGGGGGACTACATGCCCCCCCTTAAAATGCTAGTGTACTTGCTACACTAAAATTTTAAGGAGATGCAAAGGGATCCCAAGAAGGCATGCACCCAACACAAGGCTATCTAACCCCTTGCCCCTCAAGTGTAGGGACAAAGATGAGCCAAATGGATTATGATGTGAAGATCCTTGCAAAATGAAAGATGATTGCATAAAGCTATGTTTATACCTTCATGGATGGTAGTGAGCATGTTGTGACACTACAACTACCACATGGCAAGGAGCAAAGAAAAATGAACGTTAATGTATTATACATTCAATTTGATCCCCATAAGGATCAAATTCTCTTAATTTATTCTTTAAAGCATGACATTCATCAGTAAGATGTCCAAGTGTTCTATGATATGCACAGTAAGAAATATTTGTACTCTTTCCTTTCTTATCTTCTTGGTTACAGATAGGTGGAAATGTAATGTGTCTTAGTTTGAGAAGTGTGTCTAAGGCTCATTCAATCTTGGTTATAGGATGAAGGAAAGGTAACTTCTTAAGAGGGCCATGGACTTTATATTTATTGGTTGGAAAACTAGATGCTTGATGAAAAAGTGGAGGATCTTGGTAACCTATCCTTTTGTATCTTCAGACAGTGTTTGTTCCAAACAGGGATGAATTTCATGTTCATTTTCTATGTCACATCCTTGTTTCTTTAAGATTCTAAAGCCTTGCCCATAAGTTTGTTCCAAGTTAATGGGTGTGTTTTTAACTTTATGCTCATATGATGGAGGGTTGGTTGATGTGCTTTCCTTGTGATTGTTATTGGTAGGTATCTCCATGAATTGTTTTTGGGGTTTGCCTTGTGATTCAATTTTTGGATGTAACAAAGTGAATGTTTCAAGTGGTGGCATGGAAGGATACTATTTGTATAGGGTAGTAGGCCATTGCATTAAGGGATAAAAGGTTGCATTATTCTCAAGGTTACATAAGGAATTTTATATGAACTCATGCATGCTCTCTTCATCTTGACCTAGGACATCAAAGAGACTTGTAATAAGATATGATGCATCATGCATGTCATTATCAAAATTAGGGTCATTACCAAACACACAACTTGAAATGTCAACCAAGGATTTCAAGGACATCCAAACTTTACCAAGACACCAAGCCATGATGATATGAGACCTTGCACAATGTGTTTCAGATTGTTATTCAATAGGTGATTGGGGATTTGACAACAAATTTGGACAAAGGCTACTAAGAGTATTCTATCATAGGAAGTTGGGTTATGAATAGATAGCAGGACATAGATGTCTAGGGGCATCTGGGACATCAACAAGGTATCTGGGATTTCAACTTTTTTTCTGTGAATTACACAACTTAAGGATTCTAATTTTGTTTTCAAACAGTTGTAATAGTAAATAATTAATCAAAATTTTCTTACTTTATACCAATACAAATGTGTAACAGTATGTGAACAAGAAATGATAATCTTGAATGTAATTTTCTGATGTAAAATGCATAAATTGATTGATTTAAAGATGCCTAAATCTGAGAATAATGATTTTGATGCAACTCTAAAGCTAAACAATGCATTTTTTTTTAATTTTTATCACTTTTTGAACTAAATGAAAGATTCCTAATTGAATGCAATCAAGAATGTCAAAACAAAGTTTTGCAAGCAAACACGAAATGAAGACACAAAAAGACAGAAGTGTGAAAAAGTTGGATAATGCAAGCATACAAGGACAAAGGTGCCCTAGGGCGTCTGAGTCCTTGATAGGGGTTTTGAAAATTAAAAAGATAAATGTTTACTATGTTTTATAAAGGTTCTACTTTTATGTAAAAATAGGTTTACAGTTAAGTATTTTTCTAGAATTTACTCAAATTAATATTGTGGTGCAAATGAAAATGTGACAATGCAAACAACAATTATGAATACAATTTTTAGTGTAAATCTAATTTAAGTGATTGAAATGAATCCTAATGCAATCTATGATGTAATATGAATGCAATATTTTTGAATTTTATGACTTTTTATGATGCAACTATGAAACCCTAAATGAGAAATGCAAGACAATGCAAAGCACAACCTAGATCTAAGGTTTGAAAGACTTCCAATTTTAGAAATTTTATGGTGTTAACATCTTAGGTTTCCCAAAATGAAACAAAGAAAATGATGGACCCTAGGCCTAGCATGTAAACCTAAGGTTTTTGTTTGTGAGGTGTGTGGGAATTTTTATTGTTTCATTAAGATGGAGACTAATAAGGTGAATAGATTGACTTTAAACCATGAAGGTGAGCTAATTAGACCTGAATCTCCATCCTATTGAGCCTTAGAGTGATTTGGAAATGCCAAAAAAGTGGCTATATGATGGGTATTTGTAGGGTATGTGGCCGACGACCTTTTTTTTACCCAAAATTAATGAAACGAAAAGGGTTTTTAAAGGAGATTCTCAACTTTCCACCAATATAAATTATTCTTTACTTTGAATTTAATAAATTATTATTATTCATTTTCTATTTGAATTATGACTAAAGTCTGGATTGATAGGTTGATTGAAAACAATATAGCTTTCAAGCGGGTATCACATTTTTTTGAATATGAAACATGTGTCACATTCTATACTTCGCATATTATAGGATTAAAAAAATAAAAATTGAATTTCATGAAGTTTTGACCAAGTTAAGATGGTCAAACATGTGAGTTTTTATATTTTTTAAAAGTTGTAATAAAAAATTCATAATTAATTATTTACTTGAGAAAAAATTACAAAAAATATGCATCATATCGGGACATGAGTCCTCTCCTTATATTTAAAATCTTATAAAAAAATATTATCATTTTATTGTGAAGTTGGTGAATGGACAAACTTGCATATTTTTATCACAGAATTTAAAAGTATTCATTGAGAATTTCAAATTTTCTCCAGGCAGATTTTTTTTTTTGAAATGCATCTAGTGGTTTGAGGCAGAATATTTGCTGCAGATTCTGTTCTTACATATTTTGAAATAATATAGATAACTTATTCAAATTTTTTACATCAAGGTTTTACTCTAATTTTTTTTGAATTTTTTCACCATAGGGCATGTTTTTCCATGATCCTACACCGCATGTACCTAACCCTAATTCCAGACTACTTATTAATATAAAGATGCAAGATTGATAATGCCTGGAAACTAAAGCAATTGAAACTTGGGCAGGATCTAAGGGGGAGTCTGAGAGGGATTGTGTACCTATTACCAAAAGTTGGATCTGAGTGTTGTAGTAGGATTGGGTCATCCTAGGGAGAATGGTTCTTTGTATGACACTTTTTCTCTATTTTTTGGGTCCTCTGATGAAAAATATGAGCTTTTGATTTCCAGTTGTAGAATTATCGGAACACTATTAGTTAAATTTGTGAGTTTCCCTTTGTTGAAAAGATGTAGGGCTTCAAATGCAATAATAAACATTTTTTCTTCAATCTTCCCTTCATCCTCTTCAAACCTATAACTTGCATATTCAAAGAGAGGGAAAAAATTTATCCATTTAGGGGCCTACCTCGGTCAAACCCTATGTAAGTGTTTCCACTTCCACAATGATAATGTCAATGAAAAAATGATAATGGATGGGAAGTAATGATGAAATGAAAAAGTGCTACAACTCGCCACCCTTCAATAACTTCCTTGAAGGAATAAATTCATGCACATCACCTCAAAGTCTTAGATCTTTCTTGCTTGATTTTTTTGGATTCTTTGGAGACCTACAAAAGTGGAAGGCTTCACAAAACCATGATAGCATGAACACGTATAAAATCACATAGAATTTGGCATGATGTTAGGATCTTGAATTATTGTAATAAAGCTCTGAAAATGTTGCTCTTGTCTTGATCTTTTTGATAGTAATTTCTCTTAATGTTCACCTCTTTCTTGTTAATGTTCAAATGATGCAATAACTAGGTATTTACATGCATTCTCTAATTTCCCGAGAATTAAATCCTGATAGCCAACATTTGAAATTTTAATTTTAAATGTTAAGATGGTCACTCCAACATATTAAAAAATGGTCCCCAATAGAATATGGGGACCCATTTGCCCTTGGGTGAATGGGTCCTGACCCAATTCTCCAGGACATTTAGTATTGGGGACAAAATAATGATTGGATGCATTTGTTCAATGCTTGTAGTTTCATAGAAAATGATACAAATGGCTATAGAAGACATAATCTAGGAAATTAGGAACCCAATTAGACTCAATAGTTTAGGGGGAGAAAAACATAGTGTCAAATTGTCATGGGTGACAATTTACGATGCTACACCTATGCATTACATTTGGGAGCTCATTCACAATTATATCATCAACTTAACCTTTTCTCAGTCTTCAGAGTAAGTCAACATTTTCACCAAACCTTTTACTAAGAGCAAGTTGATTCATCTACGAGCTCTTCTTAGGGCGTGATTTACTTTAGTAGGAACATCATCTTTTTGAGGAGGGGGGACTTTGTAGTCCTCTTCATCTTTTCTCTCTTTTGGAAGGATTTTTTCCCAATGAGTTTCTCACTTTCCCCACTTTATGAGAGATTACATTGTATTTAGGTACCTCATTAGGCCTAGTTATTGAGACCCAATTTTATTATGTTCACATAAGTTATGCTTAAAGGAGAGTGTTAATGTAGAATATCCCTACGCATATACTTCACATATATTACTCCTATATTTGGAGTTAAGCTTGTTAAGGTGTACTTTTTTACTTAGAGTTAGATGGAGGTCGCATGCCACCAACTTTAGATTAGTGGAGTTACATGCCTATTTTTAGGCTTTTCACCGTTAATTTAGGTGACAATTATTTTTCCTCTATTCTATATATGTGAATCTTATTGTGAGAAAATTCCATTATTGTGTTCATCTCTTCTCAATTTTTGTTTTTGCATACTTTTATTTTTATACTTATAGAGCATGTTCTTGTTAAACTCTCATGGCCCAACTAGTGTTGCTATTTTGTCAAAAGATCTTGGTCCTGACATATTTAACAATAGAAGTCTATTAAATAGAATCTAATAAGACCCTTTGTATTTTTGTTCAATTTATCTATTTGTTTTTTACATTGATGTAAATATGGATTCATATAATCAAACCCATTGATCTTTATCTAAGAATATCCTCCATCTTGAGCTTCCAAAGCTCAAATTTAGTGTTGAACTTCTCCATCTCTATCCTCAATGTTCTTGTCATTTTTCTTGCAACAAGATCTTTTATGCATGCTCTCACTTAATCCAAGATTAGCTAAAAATCCATTGTCCCTAACACCCAGATCCAAGGTGATCGATGATCAAGTTTTGATACTAAATGGAAAGAACGTGTGTACAAAATGCTTTCCACACTAATTAATGAGAAGAGTTGTGCACAAATAAATTTAATCTTTCTAGTTATAAAAATACACAAGAAAATATACCATAACAAAATTTACATGGAGAAAAAAATTCAAGAGAAAAACCTCACTCCAAAAGCACGGCCAAACTATGTCTTGACAAGAGTATCACCAACATGCAAATATAGAGTACTTTCGACAACATAACAATACCTACAAATAAATCATACTAACTCCATATCATGTTTTTTGTGGGATTATCGTGAAGTATAAAGAAGACTTTGAGTTTCTTTTACAATGCTAGTTACTATCTTGAAGGATTCATTATTAGAAACTACGGAACGACTTTGTGCCTTCGTGAACTTTTCTTATTGGTTACTTATCATTATCATGCTGGTATTCCTAGGATTTTCTTTAACAAGATAGGAATATTGGAATTACTGCTTAATTTTAGTTTGAAGTTGTATTGCATCAAGAAGTTAAAATTGTGAAACATTGTAAAACATATTCTCTAAAAAAAAAGAGAATCATGAATGTGAAACACCCCCATATCATTATTGTAGTGTACATTATTGTGAATATTTAATTAGTTTTCCTTAGTTTCAATAAGTAGTAAGAAGGGTGCCTCCCCTTTCCGAGAGGAGAGATTCTATCTCACATAATTGTGGTTGAAATCAAGGTTTTGTAATATGTTAAAAGGGATTATAGAATTTTCACCCAACACAAATAATTCTTGATCCATGTCTTACATCTCATAACGTGACATTGACATCATGATCTAGGTATCGTTTATTATCAAAATCCAAAAACAATCATAAAATTCGCAAAATCCAAAAACATTTGTAAAATCATCAAAATCCCAAAAACATTTGTAAAATCATCAAAATCCAAAAACATCTAAAACATATATGTACAATCAAAAATCTAAAAACATCTGAAATCTTGAAAAGTTAAAATCCCATAAACATTTGAAATCTTGTAAAGTCAAAATCCTAAAACATTTGAAAAGTAGTA